>CM068995.1:2347156-2597156 GCA_035357415.1 Ophraella communa
ATGCCCAGCGTTATCCAAACAATCGTTTACCATGTTCAGATACGTTTACTAAGTTACATATTCGTTTACAAGAAACTGGAACTTTTGCTAAATCGAAGAATATTATTGGACGACCCAGAACTGTGAGAAATCCCCAATTGGAAAACCAGATTCTTCAAATTATTGACCAACATCCAGAAACGAGTACAAGAAAAGTTGCAGATGAAGTAAATGTTAGTAACAAAACTGTTTGGAATATTCTAAAAGATAATTTATTGTATCCATATCACGTTCAACGTGTTCAACATTTGTTACCTACTGACTATCCATTACGCATACAGTATTGTCAATGGATTTTACGTGAAATCGCGAACAATCCGAATTTTGTGGCCAATATTCTATTTACGGATGAAGCCAACTTTTCTAGACATGGGATTATGAATTTTCATAATGACCACATATGGGCAGATGTAAATCCACATACCATAAGTGTAAAACGATTTCAACAAACATTTTCGGTCAATGTTTGGCTTGGCATCATCGATGATTATTTAATTGGACCATTTTTCTTCCTGTACGGTTAACCGGTGAGACATACCAACATTTTCTAGAAAATGAACTTCCACTTCTTTTGGAAGATGTACCTATTATTATTAGAAGGCGCATGTGGTTCATGCATGACGGAGCTCCTCCACATTTTTCAGTGATTGTACGCGAGTTTTTAAATAATGTTTTTCCAGACCATTGGATCGGACGAGGATCTCCACACCCGTGGCCCCCTAGATCACCTGGACACAATCCTCTGGATTTTTGTGTGTGGGGATATTTGAAATCGCTTGTTTACACAACACTGATATTAAACGTACAAGATCTTCAAAATCGTATCATAGACGGCTGCAATGTTATTCGTAACAATCCTGGTATCTTCGAACGTATTCGACAATCCATTAGACATCGAGCGGATTCTTGCATTTTAGCTGGAGGTGGACATTTTGAATATTTGCTCTGAAATGTATTATTTTTTCTTTATGTTTAACACATGTTGCTTGTAATAAAATAATAAAAAAATATAAATCAGTAGCGTCACCAAGAAAAATTAATTTCACGTACAACACCCTGTATCTCATAAACGACAACACCTATCACACATGTTTATATGCACTTTTCGTCTTAAAATTGAGTAACGAAGCGCCCCATATAATATTTTAGATTACTTAAGAAACACCCTGTATTTTCACAAAATTTAATGTTTTAACGAAATGACTTTGTAAGATTTTTTTTCTACACTACTTTGCTGCCCCTTATTGCTTGTTATGAACTTTTTAAAGGTACCCAAAAATATTTTAAAAATGAGAGTATACCTGCGCACCAAAATTAAAGCATAGAACTTTTTTAACAAAACTTCCACTATTCATGATGGACTTCCACAAAGTAAAGGTGACCACAATCAATTGCATATTTTTTAAATTTTAATTTCAGTCGCCATTAATTAATTATTTGGACCTTCAGCTATGACACATTGAGAAAGGCGAGCAGTAAATTCTTTCCTAACGTTTTCGAGGACTTCAGGTGTTATATTCGGTCGATTTTGATATACTCTGCTCTTTAAATATTCCACAAAAAAAAGTCTAACGGAGTCAAATCCGGAGACCTTGGTGGCTATTCGATACCTATCCACCTTCCGGGGAAAACGTTATTAAGGTAATTTCATACCTCAGCGTCATTGTGTGGGGGAGCCCCAACCTGTTGCCACCATAAGTCATTTCTATTTGGAAATAGCTGATTCAACATTCAACATTCAACATTGGAAATAGCTGTGGCAACAGATAATTTTGAAGAACTTCCAGATAACTAGCAGCAGTTAGGTTTTCCTCAAAAAATATGGCCCTACAATTTCGCAGAATTCGATCCTTCTATCAAAGTCATCTTCTAATAGCTCCTGGACCAGATGTACTTTGTATGGATGCCACTTCTCCTTTTTAAGCACTCTTACAACAGTTGATTGGTGGACATTATTATCTAGTGTGACCTGCCTAGAACTGGTATGAGGATTTTCTTGAAACGCCAGTACAACGTCCATTAAAATTGATGTGTTGTAAGATTTTTTTAAATCGTCTGTTTCTAAAATAATGAATTTATTCCATACATTTGCATCATACTGTATATAGGTCAAACACAAAGAAATTTTGAAATAAGATTCAAGTAAAACAAGTGCTAACAACCAGGGTTGGTAGCAGGTATTAAATACAACCGAACTCTTCGCCAGAAATAAAAACTGAAAAATTTAACCAAAAAAGCTTAAAATTTCACCTGCTATGCCTTTTTTAAATTATTATAATCCAGTCCTCTCAACCAATGTGGGCTAATCGGGGTTGTTTATGGCTGACTTTGGCATACATAATGAGATTGCCTCAGGTATCTTAACTGCAGTCAACCATTTCTTCTTGAAAAATATTACAACTAAATGATAAATTTCATATTAGGAGGACAAAGATAATAAAAAACTTTGTTTTACTTGCAATAGGTTATTTTTTGTTAAAAGACAATAAAACCTGAATAAGGTATGTGGATCTGATTAAGAATACTAAAGTTTTTCACATTCAAAGGGAAGTTTTTTTTCGTTTTTGTTATGGTTGTTGGGACGACCCCGATAAATCATTAAAGCAAATTCAAAAGGTTTTACAGTAGAAAATTTGTTACCCACATAAAGAACATCAATATAACATTAGAGAGGGTCCAAAATAAAATAGCATGGGGAATAACAGCATCTAAAATTTATTTATTTGTCAGAAATTGGACAATTGATATTTCCAAATATAAACTTTTTGAAATATTAATTTTTCTAGTTAAATATTGATAAGTGAAGATCTTTATAGTAAACATTTGTGTAAAATTCCTCAATAACACAACAAAACTCTATTTATTGTTGACTTATTGTCATAACAATCAATAAATGTCAATTTTACATGGCAAACTTAGAGAAAAGCGAACTTTATCATTAACTTATACGAGGAGCGGTTATTACTTCATAATTTTCAAATCAAAATATTCCGAAAACGGTACATAATATCGAGTTTTACCAAGAGTACCTTTTTGGTGTAGAATTAAACGATGTTTATGTTCACTTGGAGTTTTGACTAATAATTCTACCCTAAAAAAGTTATGTTGAATAATACGTTGTATGAATCGTGTAACTAGCGCCCTCTATGAGAGTTAGTTATAAAAACAAATTCATGGGATATATCAGCTTCCAAAACATATTCGTATAAAATTTCATTGCAATGGTGCCAGTAGTTTCGGCAAAATCGTAAGAAATGTGTAATTTTTTATTTTCTTCAACGCCCTTTATCTTGAAAACGGATGGCGTTAGAAAAAAATTTTACTAAGCAAACCCCAATTATTTTTCAGTTTTTTACCTATCCTAGAGACGGTGTTACCTTTTTTTGAAACACCCTGTATATTGTAAATTTTCGTTTGTTTGTTTTTGGAACCAATAATGAATTTATGCGTTACTTTATGGACACACTGTATATATTGTTACATTCTTGGTTATATTATGTTTAAACAGTTTTTAAGTTTATTTAAAATTTTTATATACCAAAGTTGTTGTTAATAATAGTTATTACTTGAGACCGTACGAAAAAAATCCTAATGAAATATAATCTATTAGTTTATCACTCATCTATCTGCAAAAAAACGACGTATGAATTTGATAAAAGCAAATTTCTGCTACCTTATATAGCACCGAATAACATCTGCAAAATATTTCCCTCGTTATTTTTTTGTCGTCATTTTTTTGTTCCTTTTTCTTTGGTATCAATTGGCACAGGACATGGATGAATTTCCAATAAATCACATCGCTGATTGTAAAAGTAGCGTTTCTAACTTTTGTTCACTTTGCTGGGGAAAAATCAACAGTGTTTTTCTCTTTGATGGTTACTGGCTTTTCATCCACTATTCCATTCTTAAAATAATTTAGCATTGGTTTACAGACAGCACTAGTCAGTTAAATTGTTTTACTGTTGACTAAACGTATAAAAGGATTGGTGCAGATTTATACGATATTATTAATCATTTCAAAAGTGGAAATTTTCAACAGTTTTCCCATTAATAGTATTTTTATATTACACTATGAGAAAGTTGAAATATCCACGCTAGCTGGCGCCCTAAATGACAAATAAACAAAATTATTAAACATCAGATAAAATTCAACTGTAGCTTATAGTATTGCTTATTGTTTTATTTTCTTATTGATTACCCTATGGAATTTTTAATGATATATTACTTATAAATTGTTCATATATTGATAAACACATATATGAGTTTCGACTTCAAGTGCTTGCTTGGTTGGTTGGTTGTTTATGTGTTGCTCCTATAGAGCGGGTCACAGTTATTATGCAGCGTGGCCGGCATAGGCCAATGTAAATCTTATGGGCGAATATTCAACACTGTTGCCGCTTTGGTTACGGCTTGAACCACAATTAACTCAGCCAATTTATTTTCGTAGAAACGTTTTATTATGAATTTTGCAAAACAGATGTATTCTATATAATAAATATTATTAAAAAATGGAATTCAAATCTATTTATGTCGATTGTAATCAGTATATACCTGATCACTTGATGGATTATTTAGGTCTCTACTAAATCTTTCAGACAAATCCTAATCCTATTGCCAGTGAAAATATTATTTAATTACAAAGATGCTAATTATTTTTACCTGTATGATCCCTTGATCCTCGTAAACCGTTATGTAATATTCCTGGAATGTAGAGGTAAGTAATTGTACAGGTAAGTAATAACATAGGCAGGTACCTATCTGTTTCTGCTGATAAACGAAAGGGCATTATTGAAACAACAGCCATGCAGTTAGCAGCACCGTTTGAAAAATTTAAACAAGGTGAAAATCTCCGTCAAACCATTAGGCTTTTATTGAATATTTTAACGTATACGTTGAATACAAAAGATGACAAAAGTGTGACAGCGAAAATAGAACTGATTTCTGAAATGACTGGCCTTAGTGTGAGAACAGTGTATAATCTGAAAAGCGAAGCCGCTACTGGACCTTTGACATCGTCAAAAAAACGAAGACGGAACAGCAGCCAGTCGAATTCAAGACTGATCACCTACGATGAAGGTATCCAATCGCAAATACGAAAAGCTGTGCATGAATTCTACTCCGAAAATATTCCACCAACACTGGCAAAAGTTCTTGCTAAAATAAATTCAGACGAAAATGTACCAAATTTTTCTAAAAGTACGCTCAGACGCTTGCTTAACGATATGGGGTTTGTTTATGGAAAGAGAGGAAGAGACTCGATTCTAATAGAAAGAGCTGATATAATCGCCTGGAGGCACAAATATTTAAGATCAGTGAAGAAGTTCCGCGAAGAAGGATATAACGTAATATATCTGGACGAGTCTTTGAATGGAAAGACACTACCATAAAAAATGCCCAAGATGCATTTGTCAAAGGACTGACAACAGGACTGAAGGCAACGAGGACCGAGATTTGTTCTTCTTCATGCAGGCTGGAAAGACGTTTTTCTTGAGGGTGCAGAAAAAACTTTTCTGGCAAAGAAAGGTGCAGACGATTACCACGACGAAATGGACGCAGAAGACTTTGAGGCCTGGTTTAAAGATCAATTGATCCCTAATTTGCCGAAAAACGGATCAAAGAATGTTGTAGTGTTGGACAATGCGTCATACCATTCGGCGAAGTTACCTTTTCCAAAGACAACTTGGAATAAGGAACAAATAAAGTACTGGCTACTGGAAAAAGAGATTTACTTCGAGGATGATTATTTAAAAACAGAATTATTGGCTACTGCAAACGCGTTTAGAGAGCAGTACGACCTAACAAAAATAGACGACATTGCCACGGAACATAATATAACAGTCCTACGATTACCACCTTATCATTGCGAATTAAATCCTATTGAAATGGTGTGGAGCCAAGTGAAAGGATATGTGGCTCGTAATAATAGTACTTTTAAAAAAGAGGATGTGGAAAAACAGCGTATTTGCAAGTAACCCCAATGCAGTGGTCTAATTATGAAAAAAAGGTAGAGAAGACAGAGGAAAAGATGTGGCAAACAGATTATTTAATGGAAGACATTGAGCCAATAATAATAAATCTAAATGAAAACGATGAAGATGAAGACTTGGATGACGATGAAGATCAGTAATATATTTCTTAACCCTCAAATGTTCCATTCAATTTTCATTTATTTTAGTTATTACCTACTAATCATTGTCATTTCTAAAGTTTAATTTTAATTCAAGTTAAAATACGTAATTATTAATTCATTTACTTATTCTATATTTTGTTTGTTACAACAACCCGCCAGAAGAAGAAAAATCCTCGGAAAAATCATGGAAACGTCGGCAAGATTTCATTAGCTTTTCTCTGTTAATCGTTCTCCCTTAAAATTTAGATGACAGCTGACTTTTTTACCACTCGTCTTGTAATTTATGTATAGATATATTATTATTATTATTGACATATTTTTGTTATTAATTATATTATATTATTATTTCATAATTTGACAAAGGTTTTTTGTAAGGCCGCTGTAATTAAACGTATAAAATTTGAATATTTTAGCGGATTTACAATATTTTCCTTTAAACGCGTAAAATTTATCTAAAAGCATAATTATAAATATTCTTAATTACTCACTAAACGATTTTCAAATGGATAATTTAGTCAACAATTAAATCATAATAGTAACACAATGGCAAGTTATACTCCCGCGCCAGTTGGAACCAAATTCGAAGAACATGCCGATATGGCAACGCCGTCGTACATAAAAGCAATGCTGCATAATAACTGTGACCCGCTCTATAGTAGAGGTGAATGAAAATCTGTTTAAAAACAATAATAGTGGAAAATACGTTTTCATTTAATTATAACTAATTTACATGTTTTAATCACGCGGATTTAAAAATATTATGATAATACAGATTTTAAAAGTAATTGAGTTAGAAAAAATTATTTTTAAATAACTTAGATTTACAATTTTAGATTTACGATTTTCATTTGCCTTTATAAATTTAAAAACATAAGAAACTGAAGTGTGAAGTAAAACTTTCCGTCATGCAAAGCAAGTAATAAATCTATCGGGCGTAATTTACAAAGGAAAGTTTAAAGTTATAGCTGCACATCTTGTAGTACGTCGTTCAATTACCCTTTGACAGATGGTAGCGTTAAGTATTAAAAGTTAGAAGTAGATATAAAGTTTATTACAACAATAAAATATATATAAGGAAGACATTTTGCCTTTTTTATTGCCAAATAAATATATTTTTATAATTAAAATATTTAAACAATATTTTTATATTCATTCACCTTGATTAGAAGAGGAAGTAAAATACTTCTGTTTTATTGGCAAATATTGGATCTGTAAAATACAGGGTGTGGCGCTAAATAGACGGCACTCAAAGGTAGTGAAACTAATGGAAATTTTGCATTTTTAACTTGATTTTCGTGTTCTACGGGGTCGATTTAGTGTTACTAGACCATTTTTATCAAGCAATAATAAAATCCAAATTTCGTTGAATTTTTAAAGACCAAAACTAAGACTATAGATCGTCAACTTTTTTTGGAAAACTTTTGTTTTCGTTGGAAATGGATGAAATTATGGAAAATGGGGTTTTTCGAGACGCTAAATTGACTGGTGACATCAGTTCCTCGATAAATTGAGCAGAACACCCTTAAACCGGGAGGGGGATGAAGCAGGGTGAAAAGGATCCACTCGGCACTCAAAAGTAGTGAAACTAATGGAAGTTTTGCATTTTTAACTTGATTTTCGTGTTCTACGGGGTCGATTTAGTAGTCTTAGTAGACTTAGTTTTGATTAAAAGTAAAGACGGGTACAGTTATGGTAAAAATCTGAAATAACGAAGCTGTAGGTTTTTGATGACCCTGAGTTCAAATATAATGTTGTCCTGAATGTGGCACTTCCGATTACACCGGAAATAGACGTCAACTTTGTTATTTTAAATAGAACCTAATATTTTTTATTTTATTTTCGAATTCTACATGAAATTTTGTATAGAAAATTTGTGCACAATGTTCTATACCTAAAATGAAGTATTTTCGAGATAAATTTTGAAAAAATCCTAGTCCACATTAAATAACGATATCTCGATTAATATCCAAGCTAGTGACGTAAAATTGTAACCAATAAACAAAAAGAGCTTGCTCGTTAACTCCATATGTCCAACTCATTGATATTTTATACAGGGTGTTTTAAACTTAGCCGCCAATATGCACAATTTAAATTATTTATAAGTTGGTTACTTTATATAGATCACCCTCTGTATTTTATTACATTTTCCGATGTATTTTTTAAGCCAAAAACATAATTAAACAATGATTTCATCATTATTAAAGGGTAGGCCATGATTTCCATGATTTAAGGATGTAATGATGGTTATTAATACACAAGCATTAAGTGGGATACGAAACGAGCCAAAAGCGAGTTTCATATGGTTAATGAGAGTAACCATTACCTGAGAGTTGCATATGCTATTTTTTCTACGACCGATATAAATAATCAAGAACTAAAAATATTATATTTATATTTGTAATGAACACAATAAACGTAATTACACGTATTTCTACAAAAAAATTATACAAAATTGTAATTAATGGTATCACCTGAGGTGTATTACCATAGATGTAGGAAAACTATAAACATTCTATTTAGATTTATATTTAACATAATAATAATTGTAATTAATCTGATTTCTTGAAAATATTAAGATTATTTATTTGTTCGGCAGGTGAAAATATTTTTGATTTTTTTCCAACATATCCTTCTCTAAAAAATTCAGGTTCTAATTTTTGGTTTACAATAATAATGAAACTAAATTGAAGAAGTATATTTCAGTTAAAAAATAGTTTTTGTCATCTAGTATCAGTACAGTTTAATCTGTTCTAAAAAGTAAAAATTGTTATAGTAATTCAACAAAACTCCATTTTAACATGTCAATCCACTTACTTTATTATGTCAGGGTTGCCTTGGCAGCAGCATTTGTTTTTCTGTTTGATGTCATGTTTAAAAGTTGTCGGTTGGCCAGATATGTGTTTTATATTCCATAGTGAAAAATGAATTCTAGGGAAAATTCACAAACTGATCAATCATCTTTCCTGAAACGGGTTTTCAAGTGCCAACTATATATGGATCAAATATAATACGTAGGATGAACTTAAATGATGTATTTCAGAATATCCCTAGTAAATACAAACAATACTTAATCAACATAGTATTGAATTACCTTTATAAAAATTCACCATTGCGTAATTTGTTTCGGTTTGATTGAATTCCCAGTTATTGACAAATTAACTCGCTTTATCTATTGTCAATTAGATTATTTAAGTAATTTTTAGAGAATTTTTTATTGTTTGAATTGAAAATTAATATTTTTTAAATTCTTAGGATATACATTATTAGATTTTTGTTTGTGCAGATACCCTTAGGGGGCGTCGTTCCAGTGACAAAATGAAAGGCAATTTTTCATAAAAAATAATGGGTAAATTTCGTTGTTTGCCGTAGCGACTATGAATATATTAGCAGTTTAAATATTATTTTAACTTGAAATTAGGAGGTATTATCGCAGGTGAAAGGAAATTTTTATCTTTAATAATAAAATTTATTCGAATTTTTGGTGAATATTTTCTGGATTATAATTAAAATAAGGTTGAGTACGAATAAACTTGAACCATTTAATTTATTCAAATTAAGTAAAAAAATAAGAGCTAATTAACCAACATTTTTGTCCAGCTGTTACTGAGTAAAATTGATCAAAACATATTTAAAATGCGTTTTTCAAAATTCTCCATCTTTCAGAGCGATGACTCAAAATACTGATGAAATCACCACAAGACGAGCTAAATTATCAACGTATTTCGGTTTAAAAGTTGTGCAAACTTTATTCTTATCACTCAAACTACAAGTATCTAAGTTACATTCAGGATAGTAGAAACTGTTTTATATTTGTTTTTAAAAACAAATATTTCTACTGAACTAACAAATTTATTTATTTACCACAGAAAAAACAAAGACATTTAAATTCAAAACTACAACTTTAGATCTAAAACTTAAAAGCACAGACAATATAATTTCCTTCATGCAATAATAAGTACGTTATATTTACCAAAAGAGGTTAGGTTAGGTTAGGTTAGGTTAGGTTAGGTTAGGTTGGGTTAGATTAGGTTTAAATAAAATTAATAATCAGTATTTCTTCCATGGGCCTGTATGCATGACTGTAGGCGATGTGGCATGCTATCGATTAAATGGTCGAGCTGGGCTTGCGGAATTCTCTCCCATTCTTCAAGAGCAGCATCTTATAGTTCTCGTAGAGTAATTGGGAAGGGTTTCGGTTCTTAATGCGTGTTTTAAGAATGTCCCAGGCATGTTCAATGACGTTTATGTCAGGGGAATTTGATGTCCATCTTAATGTGGATATTCCTTCTTCTCTAAAAAAATTTTGTACTGCAGCTGTTTGATGTGGAGGTGCATTGTCATGCAAAAACACAAATCCATCACCTACCGCGCCTTGGAATAGACGCACAACAGGATTTAAAACTTCCTCGATGTACACAGCACCAGTGATTCTTCTCTCCAAAATGGAACAGGTGGTTGGGCTGTTTGTAATCGGGCTTGTCGTCCTGGGGCCCTCCAAACTAGCGTTTTTAGAGAATCAGAAAACAAGCCAGTTCTTGATTCATCAGAGAACATCACGTAATTACAGTTAGGACCATGATGTAACATTTCTTGCGTCCATAGCAACCTTACAATTTTTTGTTGATAGGTTAGTTTGGGAACACGTAGAGGTCTTCTGCGATACAAATTTACCGCATTTAATCTTCGTGTAATTGTTTGCCTTGAGATATTCATTCCTTCAACTTCAAGTCTAGAAATTTCTCTGGATATGCCAGTAGTAGATTTCTGTCGATTTCTTCGAGCTATCAATGTTATCTGCCGGTCTTGTGCTGCTGTTGTAAATCGACTTCTGCCACTTCTGGAACGATCCTTCACATTTTTGATACTGCACCCTGAGTAACACCAATAATATTCGCGATATCACTTTGACTAAAGCCCTGTTGTGATAAAGCAATTACTCTAGACAGCTCAAATAAAATTGAATAAGAATTGGAATAATGTGAATGCACCCAAATCAATTAAATATGACCAAATTAATACAAAAACGAATCAAATTTAGTATTATTTTGATTAAAATGTTGAATCTGGAACCGTTGGCGAAAAACAAAACAAAATGATTTCCATGGTGAAGAGCACTCTCAAAAGTTGTAAGAACCTTGTCACCGATTCGTTAAAGCATAAATTAACTGTAAGTAACCCTACATTGTCAAAGCTCTATTGCCTTCCGAAGATACATAAACCTGGGAAGGCAATGAGACCTATTGTTTCAGCTATATGTACACCTAGTTATAATATTTCAAAATGGTTATCGAACGAGTTTGAAAATCTACCCAAAAAATGTAATAGTTTTTCAGTTAAAAATTCATTAGAATTTATCAAGAAAGTTAAAGATGTTGTTCTAGAAGATGGGGAAATTTTAATCTCGTTCGATGTTAGTTCTTTATTTCCTAGCGTACCGATTCCACAAACTTTACAGTATCTGGAAGAACTACTCATCTTGAATGATCTGGGTGTTGAAGTTAGAACTGAATACCTACGATTAGCTAAACTATGCATGGACCAAAATTATTATTTCAATACAACAATCAGGTTTATCAACAATATGAAGGAACAGCAATGGGTAATTGTTTATCACCATTTATAGCCAACCTTTTTATGAGCAATTTTGAAACACAGATCAGTCAAGAGTTCGAGTATTTCCCAAGGATATGGTGTAGATATGTGGACGACATTTTCGTAGTTTTCAATACGAAGAAATCATCAGTAGAAGATTTCATTTCAAAATTAAATTCAAAATTCACAAGCATAAAATTCACGTTTGAACTAGAAAATAATGAACAGTTACCATTTTTGGACACATTAGTAATAAGAAATAATAACAAGTTAGAATTTGATATTTTTAGGAAAGACACCGCTACGTATAGGTATATTCCGATAGATTCTTTTCACTGTAATCAATACAAAATGGCAAGTTTTCATTTTTTGGTTCATCGATTAATTCATTTTCCTTTAAACAAAACAAGATATAACAGAGAAAAGAATTTAATTGAGGATATAGCTGTACTTAATGGATATGATAGAAAACTAATTCATAAACTGATCAATCGCCATAGTTTTAAGAAATCTCTTTGTGAAACCACCTTTTTCCAGCGAGAACACAACGATAGGAAATTCATTTCATTACCATTTATCCCTCAGTATACCAAAGGATTGAATACAATTTTCGGCACGGTGGGATTAGGTTTAGTTCATAAAACTAGTGGCACCCTGAGACAATTGTTAGGAAATCCGAAGGATAAGAGAGAAGATCTGGAAAAAAGCGGTATATATGAAATAAGTTGTAATGATTGTGATAAAAAGTATGTTGGGCAAACAAAAAGATCGGTTAAAACTAGATTTAAAGAACATTTAGCTCATCTAAAATATGGACGTATAGAAAAATCTAGTATTGCCGAACATGCTTTTACCAAAAACCATTCTGTAAATGTAGATAGTTTAAAATTGTTAAAAAATGTATCGAACAATAGATTGTTGGATGCATTTGAAAGTATAGAAATTATTAAATGTAAAAATAGATTAAATAAGGACAAAGGACCTATCCCAGATAGTCCACTTTATAGTTTATTATAAGAAAACTTATTGTAAAAATGCTTTCGCGCTAAAAATTGTCTTTGCCGCCAAAAGATTTACCGCGAAAACATTTGGCGCTAAAAATGTTCTATATATAAGGTTAGTTTGTAGACATAGCTTTAGTTTACCTTCGGTCTCTGAAGAAGATAACTTGGTTATCGAAACGCGCGTCAGGCATATAAAAGTGTGTGTTGGTGTAGTGGTAGTGTAAACGGTTTTCGGTATTATTTTGATTGAAAAATGCTTTAAAATAAAGAGTTTTTAAAAAACCATAGGCGTAGATATATATTATTTCTAAATATACCAAACTTTTGGACATATTATAAAAATGTTTTGTTAGGAAAAATTCCTGCATATCCAACAGTTTAATAACTGCAGTATTTTAAACAGTTTATACCTATCAACAAACCTTGCAGTCATTCTAGTTAGATATTAATTTAAATAATCCAAATAACAAGTTAAATATCATTAATATCTCTCGTGGCTAGACGAGATAACAGCGGCTCATCATAACCTAAATAGTCCATCGGGGTTGATGAAGATAATAAAAGTACCTACCGGTGTTATCGCATCAACGCTTAGGACAAAAGGTTAAATAATGATTTCATATATCTTTATAATCAATCTTTACGGATGGTTGGTTAATTATAAGCCCATTCAATAAAAACCCCACAAATTTCATATCTATTAAATATAATTCTCAAATAATAATAAAAAACTGTTCGTTTGAACGTAACAAGTTTTTTATTATTCTTAATAAGATGGACTTCCAAAAAGTAAGGGTTAGTACAATAAATTTAATAATTCTCAAAAATGGTTTTCTATTTTTTCACTTTAAATCAATTTTACTAAGAATTAAAAAATAGAGTCCCTTGTTTAATTTAAAACATATCGTTGGTTTAAATAATTTTCATTTTAAAAATAACTTGGCAAATTAAATCGATATGTAATTTTACTAAATAAACAATGAGTCTGTGATTGATAGACAGTTTACAAAAAATATCGAGGTAAATATAGGTGGATAATCAAAATTGTGGAGGTGTTAATCTGAAAAAGTAAAATTGAGCTGCGAGGTTATTGTATTATCGTAGCTGTCAAATCAGGGTATTTGCAATTAACGTGGCAATAATGGCAAAATCAATAGGTGAATTGCAAGGAACTTTTAAGAATCCTGAATAGCAAGAAGTTGTGTAAAAATAAAAATGCGGATTAATAGGAAAGGTTAAGGATATGTGAAATTTGGTACGAATACAAAGATATATATGTATTTGAATTGGTGCGACAATTTTAAAAATTCGGTTATACTGAACGGCATTTAATAATTTTGGACTTCCTAAAATTGAATGTTCTTGTCCTCTTTATGATGTTTTTAAATATTTCAATATCACTGTTACTGTCACCGGTAAACGCCTGTAAGGTAGTTGAAATGGAAAAAATATAAAAATAGTAGTGGGCCATGGAAAACAAAGCACGCAGACATGTGTCAAATTATTAAACAAAGTAAAGTAAAATTATTAAATGCCGTTCAGTATAACCAGAGTATTCTAATATTCAAAGGAAAATACTTAAAATTTACACGTTTCTGATATCTCGGGATAGGAAAAAGATATTGACATGCGGTTTTCACCATTTTGTTGCTAATTTGGTCTAATTTTATAATTCATGGTTAAAATTGCATGCTTCTATTTAATATTTTTCAAAGAGAACTAGATTAAAAAAGAAAAAAAGTTTCGCCCTCTAGTGGGCACGTCACTTATTAGGTTGTTTGGAAATGATAACTATAATATTGGTGGAAGAAAGCTGTTATCAACAAGACCAAGTTTGCAAAGATCGGTTAAACAGGACCGGACTTACAGACCTTTTTCTAAAATAATGTTCCCACTCTCCCCCACCTTATATTTGAAAAGATAGACTAAAACTTTTGAAGCCAGAAATACGCAGAATTGTTCGTAGAATTTGATTATCGCATTAAAATGCCCTTTAATAAGGCAATTTTTGTAAAATTTTAATTTCTTAATTCTTAGTATTAAATCACGCCCTCTAGCGGTAGACCTACGAGTCTGTAAATAATTTCCAGGTGTTTCTCGAGGCCATTTTTATCATAAAATTTTTTCCCGAAGCTGTACTGTTAATGCTTACTAATATATGGCCGAGAGCCGTTCTTATTCGGACACCCGGTACATTTTATGTTTATCTTTGGGCTTTGATAATTGTCCGGCCCTGCAAGGAATGTAGTTGAACAAAATCATTGAAATCGAAATCGTGTTCCGTTTTACACCCTTATCCTAACTTTATTAAATCATAACGTTGTTACTGGATCAATTCATTACCAAAATATTTTGAGTCAAATGGCAGAGCCACAACAATTTATAGTCTAGGTATATTATAATCTATATATTACATATAATTATTTGTTTATGCAGATTTTGGGTCAAATATATCATTTAATTTAATTATTTCTTTTTAAATATTAAAATAAGATTAATATTCAATAAAAATAAAAAGTATTTTCCTCAAAAAATATACAGATATTATTCGGTGATTCACTTAAGTGTTCGCTAATGCCACAGAATAATAATACTGTGGCAATACCCTGTATGTTTAAATAACTACTCAAATCAGCTAATGCAATGTTTTTGATATAAATTTTTATAAGTTAATTGTGCAATAACTTACTAAAAGTACCTCTTTATTTAGGAGGAAGCTCTCCGTTTTGTCAAAAAAAACATTTACTACTTCCTTATCAGCGTCATTTTTTTATCTTTACTTTTCGATAAAATATTATGGGGCTCTTACCACAAACCATAAAGTGCCAAAAGGACCATTTTCTGTGTTATTTTTTTATCTTGAACGAATATACAGGGTGTTTCAAAAAAAGGTAACGCCGTCTCTAGGATAGGTAAAAAACTGAAAAATAATTGGGGTTTGCTTAGTAAAATTTTTTTCTAACGCCATCCGTTTTCAAGATAAATTTTACATGGCAAACTTAGAGAAAAGCGAACTTTATCATTAGTTTATACTTCATAATTTTCAAATCAAAATATTCCGAAAACGGTACATAATATCGAGTTTTACCAAGAGTACCTTTTTGGTGTAGAATTAAACGATGTTTATGTTCACTTGGAGTTTTGACTAATAATTCTACCCTAAAAAAAGTTATGTTGAATAATACGTTGTATGAATCGTGTAACTAGCGCCCTCTATGAGAGTTAGTTATAAAAACAAATTCATGGGATATATCAGCTTCCAAAACATATTCGTATAAAATTTCATTGCAATGGTGCCAGTAGTTTCGGCAAAATCGTAAGAAATGTGTAATTTTTAATTTTCTTCAACGCCCTTTATCTTGAAAACGGATGGCGTTAGAAAAAAATTTCACTAACAACCCCAATTATTTTTCTGTTTTTTACCTATCCTAGAGACGGTGTTACCTTTTTTTGAAACACCCTTGTACAATTAAAATGATATCACTACTTTACCAAGTATACATCAAAAAGAATATTTCATAAAATAGTAAAATAATGGCCTTATCCCAATTTCTAGCAACAATTTCTTGAATTGCTATTTTATACAGATTATTTTTTCACCTGTCAAGATATCACAGTTTGGTTATTTCGTCCAACGAAAACGCTTAATCTTCAATGATTAAATCATAGAACTGTCAATAACTCGATAAAAATATTGATCAATTTATTTTCTTGCTTACAACTATACTAAAACCAATAATGATTGAGAGTAGAAGTAGGCCCAGTTGACAGCAAATCGGGGGCGTGCTTATTAATTTTTAAAATGGGTTAAGAATGAACGAAAAATTTTTTATACCCTTAAAAGGGTAAAAGTATTAAGTTTCTACGTACTGCAGAGCTTTTCCAGACACTTCAACTATCAGAATAGCCACCAAATACGTCAAAAATATGGAAGGCCATTCTGGATTCCAATGAATGTGAACTCTAGCCCAATCTGAAAGACACCTCAGCGCTAGGTGTACTTCTTTAAGACGTCTTCGTATAATTTCAAAAGAAACCTGGATGCCTGCAGCAGCTGAAAGATTACTACTCAACCGTCTAATGTTGCTAGGGGTTATCTTCGCGCAGACATTTGGATGAAAGGAGTTTGGACGACAATTTCCTCTTTGGATAACTTTCTCTTTCACCAATTGTTAACACAACACGTCGATGCTGGCTAACGTACCTGTAAAACGTATAATTCATACTGCATAATTCACAAACCAATGATACGCTCGTACCTGCGACGATGTGATAGAAGTTACGGTAAAGTGACAAAGACAGAAATATCGTTGCGTACAGCATTGCCACTAGTAATAAATACGTAACACTATACACTATTATACATTTATTTATTATACATTTATTCTATATCCGACTCGGAAGAGGAAGAATCGTTGTTGACATTAATAATAATAGGGTCGATTAAATCATTACAAATATTGTCAATTTTCCACATATTTGCCTTTACTTTGATAATATGCTCGATACAGTTTGTACAATTTTCCTTACTAACATGACTTACAGTACTCTCAAACAATTTCACAACATCGTTTATTTTAAAAGTAGTATTTTTTTCCAACTTCCTCCTTTACCTGAGCCCATATTAATTCTATGGGATTAAGTTCACCATGATAAGGGGGAAGTGGAAGAACTGATATACCACGAGAAGAAGCCATTTCTTTTACAATGTAGGTTTTGTATTTATTCCTGTTCATTTTTGCAATTCTGTAAAGTTTTTTCCTTAGTGGATCTTTTGGAAACTTAATATTTTTCGAAATAAGCCACTCCAAAAGCTCTGCTTTGCGCCAACGACTTGTGGGCAATGCTTCTCGTGACCGTGAATGGTAACTTGCGTTGGCCATAACAATAACAGCCCCTTTTGGAATCAAATCCAACTTTTGAACAAACCATTCCTCGAAGACATCCCCATTCATATCTTCGTGATTGTCCCCCGTGCGTTTTGAAATAAAAGTTAATAATCCACCATCAACAAAACCTTCAGAACTTCCAACATGGACAATGATAAGTCTTTTTCCTTTTCCAGATGATGGCTTCAAACCTAACGACAAACCTTCCACGAATGCCTGCCTTCCGCTTTTAATGTTTTCATTTTACCAAGATTTGGAAACTGTATATCCAGCATTTATCCATGTTTCGTCTAAGATCTAAAAGATTTTCAAATTTTGTTCTCTGGCATGTCGAATGCTTCTTAAATAGTCTCTTCTTCAAAAAACTATTTCCGGTTTATCTATCAAGAGAGATTTTCTATTATGTTTTGTATATCTGAAACCCACATCTTTCAAAAGTTTGCATAATGTCATTCTGGAGAATTTTGTATAGTCCGTATCTTCTTGCACTGATGTCATAATTTTGTCAAGTGTTGGAATTTCCTTTCGTAAGTAAAATCCATGGACTTTACGCCTTAGTCTTTGTTTTAATGACTCATCGATCTCAATTGGTTTTCGGCCTTAAGGAGTTTTAGGGGGTTGAAGAGTTCCATTCGTGCTTTCTTTTAGTAATCTATAAATTGTTGATTTAGCAACACACAACATAGCAGCCGTTAATTCCACAATATCATCAACACTTGCATCAACACGGTATACCCTCTTAAAATATATTTTGGTACGTCTATGAAATCTACTTAAATGAATGATTTATTACTCCTTGTCCTTTCTATATAGACTATACCTGCAGATAAATGTGGTCTTGTAAGTTAACTTCAGTAATATAATTGTGAATAGGTATAAAAATAAATATTTATTTAAATTATAACTGTGTTTTTACAGTGCTCAAGACATCTGTCAATACTATCTAGTTAGCAGGCTTAATCAATATATAGGAGGGGTAACAGAATTAATTACGTCAATACGTTAAAAAATGGTCATAAAAAGAACAAGAAAACCATTCACACAACATTTGCGAGTTCTATTGCCAGCTACCTTTGACTTTTTTGTTTCCTTTACCTTAGTTGTCCTCTTGCCCTAATTCCGTCCCATGTCATTACCCCTCCCATTTACTTATCCTGCTAAACCGTAGTCGTAAGAAGATATTATTTGTTAACATTATATAAAAATTAAAAGTTTATGAATATTTTGTCTTAAAATATTATTATATGTTAACCTACTTCCTTTCTTTCTGTTAATTATTAATGTTTTAATAAATTAGATTATAGGTATGCAACATGATCTACACACAATTTGCATTTAAATCTTCATATTTACTTTTTTATTATTAAAAATGGAGTCCAACAGCGAAATTAGATTGATTGTACTAACCCTTACTTTTTGGAAGTCCATCTTATTAAGAATAACAAAAAACTATTATTTAAATAAATAGTGGAAGTTTTGTTAAAAACGAAGAGTTTTTTATTATTCTTAAGCGAATTTAGAATTATTGAAAAGATGTTGATGAATTATAAAATAAAGTGGTTTTTGTACAAAATTGTTTAAAAAATGATCTTCTCCATAATCTTCCTATAAAATGTTACTCTTGTTATTATACCCTTGATAAAAAATTACAAAAATGGTTTAGACAATAAATATATGAAGTAACTATAGAAATGTTAAAATTAATAAATTTATTATTACTGAAACATAAGCCGAAAAAATGTAACTTTTGCATATTTAAACCCAACTCATCTTTTTAATAGATATTTTTGCGACAACCCTACATTTCATAGAATGGAAAACTTTTCAAATTTATGTCTACATATCAAGTAGTAAACTGCAAGTTTCCCTACGTGAGGTTGAATCTCCAAATTTATTATCCACATATATTAAAAGTTTACATCTAAATATATGAGCTGTTTTTTCAAAATAAATATCATGATGATGTGGCAGTAGAATTTCGTAGCACTTGTAACTTTCGCAACAATATAAATACAGCTGTAAACTAATTTAATTCACTTTGTGTTTTGGGTAATTTAAAATTTATTATGAACGCTGCAAAGTGACTGACTGTGTTTAAATTTGTTGTACCAACTCTTACTCTGTGGAAGTCCATCTTAGTAGGAATAATAAATAACTAAACCTCCACTTTCTTTTGTTGAAAGATCATTTTGGTACTACCGTCGGATTTGTCTTCCAAATAATTCATTTTGTTTATTATTTAATAAAAAAAATCGAACAATTTAAAACACATAACAATCAGAATTGAAAGACCTCTGTCTCATGATTTATCAGACAAAATTTTGATATTGACGTATCTGGTTTCTGCAATTTTTTGTGGTAACCTCCAATCGAGGTTAGAAAAACTTTGATATTTACTAGATTCTAATACTATTTTAAATTCTTGGCAACATAGTCTCTTTCTGACAGCTTTGACGCGCACCTATATTTATACCAAACAAGGTATGTATATTTTTAATTTATTTGTATTATTTTATTTATTTAAACCAATTGTCCACTACACTGGTTGAGAAAACTTCCTGTCACTAAAATAGCTGTATTGATGTGCCATTTATCTTTAGCTGTGTGGCAATAGTTGAAGAAATAGTTTAAATAACTTTTGATAAGGGAGAAAAGACAGTTCTTTATTTGGCGTAATCTTTTCAGACAGAACTCTTAAATGAAATCCGCATTCTTGATGGTTGCTAAAGACGTTGATCGATGACCTTTTTATGCCGATCTAATATATTTCGTAGCGGAAATAGACTCAACAAAAATCAGGTGATTTTTCAAAGGAGTACTGAATAGTTTGGATAGACAACAACTTGATTGTTCCTCTCAAAAACAATATAAACTCTAAATAAAGCAACATGCTAATTTTTTAAATGGTTTATTTGTATAAAATGAATAAATACTTTAAGAAAGGTTTCGTAAATAATTTTATATCAATAAACATAACTGGTGCTAAAATATTTTATATGTTTGCACAACGGCGCTATGTTGCCGCTGTCAAACATGATTTATGATTTAATTTTAATATTCGTGAGTATTGCATTGACGTAATCGAGGTTAGAGAAACTTTCTGTAATATTTATTAGATTCTAATACTATTTTAAATGTTTGGCAACATAGTACCGTTCCAAAAGCTGTGACGTGAACCTATATTTATACTGGATAAAGTATACCTAATATTAACTTGAATATCACAGACCTTGGTAGGGGATTCTGGAGAAAACTGGGTCAAAAGACAAGAATAAAGGTGACCTACTGACCAGGAAATTTACTGGAATTGAGACAAAATTAAAGACATACCAGTTGGGGTTAGTTCAAAGGTTCGAGATTAGCTAGAATATCACAGAGCCTTGGTAAAGGCTTCTGGAAAGAACTGGGTCAGAATACAAGAATAAAGGTGACCTACTGACCAGGCAATTTACTGGAATTGAGACAAAATAAAAGACATACCAGTTGGGGTTATTTCAAAGGTTAAATATTAACTAGCATGTCACAGAGCCTTGGTAGAGGCTTCTGGAGAGAACTGGGTCAGAAGACAAGAATAAAGGTGACCTACTTACCAGAGAATTTACTGGAATTGGAAATAAATTAAAGAAATACCAGATGGGGTTAGTTCAAAAGTTAAATATTAACTAGCATGTCACAGAGCCTTGGTAGAGGCTTCTGGAGAGAACTGGGTCAGAAGACAAGAATAAAGGTGACCTACTGACCAGGGAATTTACTGGAATTGAAACAAAATTAAAGACATGCCAGTTGGGGTTAGTTCAAAGGTTCGAGATTATTTAGCATATCACAAAGCCTTGGTAGAGGCTTCTGGAGAGAACAAAGTCAGAAGACAAGAATAAAGGTGATCTACTTACCAGAGAATTTAATGGAATTGGAAATAAATTAAAGAAATACCAGATGGGGTTAGTTCAAAGGTTAAATATTAACTAGCATGTCACAGAGCCTTGGTAGAGGCTTCTGGAGAGAACTGGGTCAGAAGACCAGAATAAAGGTGACCTACTTACCAGAGAATTTACTGGAATTGGAAATAAATTAAAGAAATACCAGATGGGGTTAGTTCAAAGGTTCGATATTAACTAGCATGTCATAGAGCCTTGGTAGAGGCTTCTGGAAAGAACTGGGTCAGAAGACAAGAATAAAGGTGACCTACTGACCAGGGAATTTACTGGAATTCAGAAAAAATTAAAAAAATACCAGTTGGGGTTATTTCAAAGGTTCGAGATTAACTAGAATGTCACAGAGCCTTGGTAGAGGCTTCTGGAGAGAACAAAGTTAGAAGACAATAATGAAGGTAACCTACTGACTAGAGAATTTAATGGAATTGGAAATAAATTAAAGAAATACCAGATGGGGTTAGTTCAAAGGTTCGAGATTAACTAGCATGTCACAGAGCCTTTGTAGAGGCTTCTGGAGAGAACTGGGTCAGAAGACAAGAATAAAGGTGACCTACTGACCAGGGAATTTACTGGAATTGAGAAAAAATTAAAGAAATACCAGTTGGGGTTATTTCAAAGGTTCGAGATTAACTAGCATGTCACAGAGCCTTGGTAGAGGCTTCTGGAGAGAACTGGGTCAGAAGACAAGAATAAAGGTGACCTACTGACCAGGGAATTTACTGGAATTGGGACAAAATTAAAGAAATACCAGTTGGTGTTAGTTCAAAGGTTCGAGATTAACTAGAATATCACAGCCTTGGTAGAGGCTTCTGGAGAGAACTGGGTCAGAAGACAAGAATAAAGGTGACCTACTGACCAGGGAATTTACTGGAATTGAGACAAAATTAAAGAAATACTTACTAGTTGGTGTTAGTTCAAAGGTTCGAGATTAACTAGAATATCACAGAGCCTTGGTAGAGGTGACCTACTGACTAGAGAATTTACTAATATATGCCTAGTATAGTAAATATCAAAAGAAATTTCTGTAATTTTCTAATCTACTTTTTATTTGATTTCAATACTATACGCCATGTTTGAACGTGGCAACATATCGCAGTTGTGCCAACATATAAAATATTTTAGCATGAGTGATATAAAAAGAATGGTAGATACTTCGAGAACACTCAAATAGAGTGATTGCGCCAGTAGTTGGTCACTCGACCGCCTGTATCCTAGAGAAATTTGGGCTGGCCGACAACTAGCCCAAATTAAACCTATTCTCGGCCATATAAAACGTAATCGATCATAATTACTCAATATTTATCATTTTGGTGGCCGGAAACTGGCTTCAGTATTAACTTCTGTAGAACCGTCAAAAAGCATATAACGGTAAGTGTCTATAACGTTTGACATTGGAAATGGAAATGGAAAATTGTTGTGGGGGGATTTTCGAAAGTAAAGAGTTATAATTTTTTTAATTATTCCATAAAAACTGCAAAATCGGTCGACAATTGGAAGTGGCCGGCGAACTGGCGCAATCACCCTATATATTTATTATATTAAAATTTAATCTTTTAAAAGAAAGTATTGCAACTATTTGATTATACTGAGACTACAAAAAATTAAACACCGCATGTATTTTCTTACACATAACTCATGCTCGCTTTCGTCACTTGCTTAATTAGGCAACAGAATGAAATGTTACTTGCAGATGTCTCCGCAGGTGTCGTGGGTGAGGCATAGGGACGTCCATCTCCTCACCGTCGGGCGATATACTTACACAAGTGATCAAAGGTTCAGAGCCATACATCAGCCACATTCTGAAGACTGGACGCTGCAAATTAAATATCCCCAGCATAGGGACTCGGGTGTATATGAATGTCAAGTTTCATCTACACCGCATTTGTCGCACTTCATACATCTCACAGTTATTGGTAAGTTATATTTTTTCAACATTACCAGCAATATTTATTCTATTAAAATACGGTACCTATATGACAAAACTGCATGGCAACGGCACGTATCATATTGACTATTTCACTCATCTTAAAATTCTCACTTTAAATTTGAAAAAATGGGCAGACACTCAATGCTAATTGATTCTGAAGAAATTGTATGTTGGAGAAGACAGTACCTCAGAAGAATACAACAAGTTAAAGCTCAAAATAAAAACATTTATTATTTAGATGAAACATGGGTTAATGAAGGACATTGTGTAGGAAGAGTTTGGAAAGACAAAACTATAAAATTATCCCATCAATCTTTTCTAGAAGGATATACTACTGGTTTTAAGGAACCTATAGGAAAAGGTAAAAGATTAATTATTTGTCATATAGGCAGTACAAACGGTTTTCTTGAGAATGGTTTACTCTTATTTGAATAAAAAAAAACCGTTGATTATCACGAAGAAATGAATGGAGACGTGTTTGAGGAATATTTTGAACAGATGATTCAATTCATACCAAAAGGATCGGTTATTGTAATGGACAATGCAAGTTACCACTCCAGATTACTTGAACCTTTACCAACCACTAAATGGAAAAAGAATGAAATTGCAAAATGGTTATCTTCTAAAAATTTAGCCTTTGACAATACAATGCTAAGGGCAGAATTGTTAACTATTGCTAAAAAACATAAGCAAAATTATAAAAAATATAATATTGAGGAGATAGCCAAAAAACGAGAAATTGAAATCCTTCGTTTACCACCCTACCATTGTGAGCTGAATCCGATAGAATTGATATGGGCTCAAGTTAAAGGTTATGTTGCCAGAAATAACACTACTTTTAAATTATCATATGTTAAAAAATCTCTTCAATAAGGCAATATCTGAAGTAACAAATGAAAATTGGCAAAAATGTATTAGACACGTTACAAAAATAGAAAAAAAATGTGGGAGCTAGATAACATAATTGATATTACTATAGAGCCCATTGTAATTTCTTAAGAATCAGATGGTGAATCTTCTGACACAGAGTGCGAGGAACCATAACTTTAAAATTATTAATTTATGTACTTTAATTTTATTTTTAGATTTTTATTTTTTAAGATTTAATATTGTCGTATTTTTTGCATGTTGCTCGTCAAATTTTATCCTTGCGGTTGGTTTTTTTTTTCCTCATACATCCAATTAATTGTTTTTTTAGCTCCTCATATTAATTTATAAGTAATTGTAATTATCTGTACATATTATATACATATTTTGTAAATAAACATATGCCTAAAACAAAATGCCTAAAATAATATTGACTTTTTCTTCATTTTACCCAAATTAAATTACTACTTACGAATTATGTTTATCTATCTAAAATTGGTAATCTAGGTATAAATAACTAAAACAAATTAAATATTTCTATTTCCATATTAATTTAATTTTGAAACCGCACGTCTATGGTTTACTGCCTTTAACACTGATAACCGCAAAACATTTCTGGGAATTTACTCTCTCTTGATTTTCAAATACACTATAGTAGGTACCAGTTAGAGATTCCTTCCAAGGGGTGGTTTTTGTTGTTTTTATTCTTTTGCGGAAAGACAAAAGTACTTAAATATAAATAAAAAAAGAAAATAACGTGAAAAAAATAGAAACACCTTGTAGAATTTGAAAAAATTATTGAGTTAATCGGTAAATGTTAAGTGAATAATAGAAATAGAAAAATAATAGAAATAAAAATCAATTCACACGATCTTTATTTTTCAAGCCAACATTAACAGCCAACAACGAGTCTTAATTAGCAAATCAATATACCTACAAGAAATACAGGGCAATTGTGTAAGAATACAGCACACTCTTGATTACCCTTATTCACTGCCATTGTTACAATTTTCAGACAATTTCTTTTCATGGCAGGGTAAATAAACTTCCAAACTCAATTTCTGTATATTGTGGTTTTGTGTTATTGTTTACACTAGGTACAAAAAAAATTAATACTCTTTAAAATGAAAACCATTCTTTAACGACGAAGTAAAAAATTGGCTTTTATTGTTGGTGTAGGTAACATTTTTTTAAGTCATTGAATTTATTCGATATTGATGGAATTTAAAAATGTTTTATCCCCCCTAACAATTTTTTAGAGCTTGTTTCAATGAGAGAGCTAAATTTAAAAATAGTTTTGTAGTTTAAAACTTGTTCATCATTGTTTCAGCTGTCTACATTTCACTTCTTGAAACCATAATATTTTTTTATTTAACCTTAAAGCCAATAATTGGTTAATTTACAGCTGTCATAAATTTTATGGTAGGTCTGTTAAATTCTTAATATCTTTTTTTTTTAATTTGGCGTCTATAATGAACATCCTCATCGTAAATGAAAGAAGTATAAAGAAGTATAATGTTAGGGCTATCATACCTTTTTCAATCTTCTTTCAGATATTTCAACTAAACCGAGTATTTTTATTATTTTTAACCTGCTAAGACACTGTAAATAATGCTTTAATTAGGCGCAATAAATTTTGCTAAGGCGGCGGTTACATTGGATAGGAATTCATACGAAAATTTCGTTTTTATAGAAAAGTTAAAACTATTTTATTAGGAATACATCACTTACTTATATAGGTAGATATCTATTTTAGTGTGCGAGATATTTAATGTTTCAGAACCAGATACAGAAATCGTAGGCGGCCCAGAGTTGTTCATTGATCGGGGGAGCACTATCAACCTCACCTGCGTCGTTCGACATAGTCCCGAGCCACCGGCCTTTATTTTTTGGAACCACAACGACGTTGTAAGTACATCTCTACATTTACTATTTATTAAATTTAGTTTTTCCATCGGCAATAGCAAGGTTAAAGGACAAATCAATACATACGTCTAGGTTTGTTGTTATATATTCTCTAGAAATTTCCACGATTTCGATTTTAAATAGACCGAAAGAATTTTTACATCATAATCTATTACAAACATAACTATTATAGTTGCTCAGTTAAAAAATATCGTTTAGAAACAAATGTGTGATAAAAAGAACGAAATATAACAAAATTATTTTTGTTTACCCCTTAAATTAGTTGGGGTATTTGCGGCTATCTGGAGTGTGACACCCCTAAACGATATGAATATTCCCCAATAGGAATATCTTTTTATCAAAATCACGGTAACCATTCTCATTTGAACGCTGCTCTTTTCCTACATATTACAGATTTTACATTGGGCTGACTAGAGAGCCTGATACACTGATCTATTGTGCTGCTCTTGTATTTTCAAAGTAGCACACTGGTAGCCTTTACAAGGAAAAAGAAACCTAATCTAAAAATCATAAAAATAGGGGAGAATATCGTCGAGTGGAAAACAGAGGTAAAATATCTAGGGCTAATCCTAGATAGCAGGTTACTCTGGAACAAACACGAAGACGAAGTAATACACAAAGCAACCAAGGCCCTCATGGTGTGTAGGAACATTGCAGGAAAGAACTGGGGATGTAACCCACGTATCCTGCAATGGATGTACACAGCAATAGTGAGACCATTAATCACATATGGGGCAGTGGCTTGGGGCGTAAGGGCTAATCTGAATACGACGAGGAAAAACCTCTCGAAGATTCAGAGACTAGCCTGTTCATGTATCACTGGAGCAATGGGAACTTGCCCCACTGCTGCAATGGAGGTGATTTTAAACTTGACCCCACTGCACATTCTGCTAGAAAGTGTAAGGAAGAAAACAATATATAGAATGATAAAAGAAGGAATTATCAGGGAAAAACCTCGATCACTTCAATTTGATCAAACTTGGGAAATGCCCCAAGATGATATGTCAAAGAAATTCAACTTTGTGAGAAAATTCATCACAAAGTTGAGTAATAAATCTGAATAGGATGAAGACACCATACAGAATTTAAACCAGAATGCCATAAAGTGGTATACGGATGGTTCCAAGCTAGACGAGGGAACTGGGATAGGAGTTTTTGGACCGAGAGCCAAATACTCAGAAAGCTTGGGCACATACCCGAGCATCTTTCAAGCAGAAATCCGCGCCATCGAAAGATGTGTGGAATTCAATATTGGAAGAAACTACCGCAGACAAGAGATTGTGATCATGTCGGATAGTCAAGCAGCCATCAAAGCGCTGAGCTCAAATATAATCAGTTCCAAGATGGTTTGGGATGCCTAGGCAAACTAAATGAACTAGGTCAGAAGAACACTGTCACCCTCATATGGGTCCCGGGACACATAGGAATAGAGGGGAACGAAACAGCAGATAAGCTGGCAAAAAAAGGAGCTGAAACCCCACATTTGGGACCAGAACCATCTTGTGGGATCAGCAGTAGAGTAATCTTTGGAAAACTAAGGGAAGAAATGGAGAAAGAAAAATCCAAGTACTGGAATCAGCTGGAAAGACTGATGCAATCTAAGATACTACTGGAGAACTACGACCAGAAGAGATCTCTTAGCTGCCTCAACCTCATTAAAAAAAGGCCCAGAAAAACCGCGAAGGTCATATTGGTCTCATAAAGCGGTTCAGACAATTAGGATACTAAGTGCCTGTTGGACATTGTGTGTAAGCTCTTTGAGCATATGGTCAAGTCAAGACTTTCCGTAGAGATAGACGACAAGGGTGGTATTTCTGAATACCAGTTCGTTTTCCGACAAGGTAGATCTACCAGCAGCGGTAGAGAGGGTAGTAAATCTAGCCGTAGATAGATGTTATTGCAATTTGATTTAACAAAGAAATTTAAGTTTTCTCATCTAAATGCACGTGTATGTTTTGAGATCTCATTACGTGCATGTTATTTTTAAAGATCACTTACAAAGAAGAACCATTGGTCGTACCTGGGGATTGTCACCAAGGATCACGGAGTGGATCTACACTGCAGTCATAAGACCTATGCTAACCTACGGCGCGATTGCATGGGGAGTAAAAACAAACCAGCTGACAGTCGTCCGCAAACTTGACCATTTACAAAGAACAGCATGCCTTAACATACAGGAGGCATGAGATCTACACCAACTAGAGCGATGGAGGTGATCCTCGGTCTCACCCCACTTGATATATATATATCAAGGAGGTGGTTTTGATGACCATGCTACGGCTCCGCTCTACTGGCACACAACTCGTAGCAGAATCTGGTGAGTCGAGGTGTGGTTTGTGGCGCGAAGCTATAAACGAGCTTCCAATGCTACAAGCAAATACAGATTCGATTTCACAAAGATATGCCTTTCACAGGCCCTACAAGATAATCGTTAATGACAAATCTTAAAATGCATTGGCGACAGGTACTATATGTATCTTCACCGATGGATCTAAGACAAAAGAAGGTTCAGGATGTGGAATTTACTCCAGATCCCCAAACCTAAATATAAAATGGGCAAGTATAGCTCAGACAGAGCTAACTGCCGTCTCCATAGCCGCAAAAGAGATTACCATAAGAGGAATTACTGGCAAAAACATCCGTATCCTTACAGACAGCAGACAAGTACTATTAGGTCTAGTATTAGAATGTCACACGGCCCTTACGGAAGCCTGCTACAACAATGTGGTTACTCTAGGCTGGATAAAAGGTCATGGAATTTCTAAAGGCAACCGCATAGCTGACTTGTTGGCTAGAAAAGCTGCCTCCCAAAGGCTCTTGGGACCCGGTAGTCTTGTTAGCTTGCCGGCATCAGCGGTGGTTGACCTAGTAAAGGAACGCTCCCTTGACAAATTCAGGGGAAGATGGGACGAAGAAAAAGGTTGCATACTATCCAAGGAACTTCTGAAATATCCGAATAGCAAAGCGGCCAAGAAATACGTGGCCATGACCAGAAAGTACCTGCGGTTGGTCACAGGTATACTTACTGGCCATTGTCACCTACGAAAACATCTGAACAGGTTGGGTTTATCGATCAGCCCACTATGTAGAGGATGTGAACAAGAGGATGAGACAGTTGAGCACGTCCTTTGTGACTGTCCGGCACTCTCTCTAACAAGACTTTCTGTATTCGGCGAGAACTGGCACACATGTCAACTTGAGGGAGCTGTCTACAGGCGACGTTATCACCTACTTTAAACAGGTAGGATGGATGTGATGTGAGGCGACCCACCCTTGCAGAATTACAGATACAGATATCACTTACAAGGTATGTCAAAAGTGTGATTTTTGGCGTTTACAAACACGGGCGAAGAAAAAAGTAGTTTTTTCATTGATACATAAATTGCTTCTTACCGCACACGTTACGTAATATACTTACTATAAAAATATGATGAAAATATGTGGCATAATTAAAAGTAACAATTCGGTCAAATCTACAGGATCACGATTAAGCTAATTTACACCAGACAAACTTTCTCATATATTCAGAAAATTATTTCGAAATT
This sequence comes from Ophraella communa, assembly GCA_035357415.1. NCBI lineage: Eukaryota > Metazoa > Arthropoda > Insecta > Coleoptera > Chrysomelidae > Ophraella > Ophraella communa. The sequence continues at coordinate 2,377,008 of CM068995.1, forward strand.
TTCTACGGCAGAAGAATAATATCTACCACTTCATAAAATACGCTAGTGGAGTTCATTATCTATGTTTCTCTTTTGAGCGTAATTTTAAATGGAATTTATGTGACGACGACGTCTCTTACCGCAAAATCCATACCTGAGTTAATTATTTCTATTCTGTATTATTACTGTCTTCCAAATTGAAAATCCGAACGACCCGTAAACGGTTTAAAAGCAATTAAATATGCCTAATAGCGATTATTCTTTGTTTTAAGGATTCGTATCCTTAAAGAGGTAGGTCATAAAAGAAATAATTGAATCTGAAACATTTTCTCGATCCTCGTTGACAATAAAACATATTTTTATAATACAAATAAACAAACATTTTGGAAGTTTGCCTTAATTTACTCGCTTCCTATGTTGACAATAAAAATATTGAATATTTTAAATGAATTACTCTGTATAATCGGCATTAAAGGGAACTAGAACTGGTATAATTGAACAGAAAACGTTGTTGCGGCTGTTTATACAAATACTACAGCTTTTCTGATTATAAAAGGTTAATAAACCATCGTTAAAATCTAAATTATTTTTCAAATAGCAAGGAAATATTGGTTTTGATTCAACAGATACAGAATTGGAGGGGCTTGATAGATTAATACAATCTAATGTGCTGCTTTTTGCATTTTAAAGCACCTCTTTTAGCACTGCCCTTCTGGTTATGACCCTTTTTAACAGACTGCTACCTCTTGTTTTTCTCTCTAAAAACGTATAGTCTTTTCAGACCTTCACAGTGACATAAAACTTTCTTTACACCATCGATCGGGTAGTATGGGTCGTTAACCCCACTAAAACCCCCCTGCTCCCAAAACTTTGGACGTTACATCAGGATTTAGCAGCTGTCTTCAATTCTGCAGTCTTTCCTCCTCCCCTTTTATTCATGACCTCTGCTAATCATCCTGCTTATTACGTCTTTAGAGTTGTTACGTCTATAGCCCACCCCAGTTTGGCCCTGTCGATCTGCCAGCGTGGGCATACAAATAATGTACGGCCAACTGTGTTCTGGTAATACCTGGTCCACTTGGTGCTTCTCTATCCTTTTGGTATAGCTCCTAAAGCTGCCCACTGAGAAATTCGGTGAACCAGTGGTTTGTTGACTTGTATTTACACATCAGTCAGCTACGCAGATCCGGAGTTAAGTCCACTGCGCCACGTTTTCCATGTGTGACCATCTGGCGCACCAGCGTTTGATTGTCACCCCCGTTTCTTAGCTTCAAAGACCCTCTCTAGATGCTGTAATTTGGCTCTCTCCTTCACTAATTGGTCATTGGGTGGGATCTCGCTTATTACCGCTAAAAACTCGATGGATACCGTATAATATGCCCTGCACATTCTCAGGACCACTGTCCTTTGGGTGGAGAACATCACATCCCTGTGTTTTTTTAAGCTGCATGAATAATCTGACAACGGTACATCGTATAGTAGGACAGACTTGGCTCGCTTGTTTCTTACTCTGCTTACAATAATACATTTTCTGTTTTCTGCGGCGTAACTTCGAGACCGCAGCTCTGCACTCGGTCGCATATCACAATTAGAGCCTGTTTTGCCTTGTGGACCAGTTCTTTTATATTTATCGTGCGGACAACCATCACCAGATAGTCTGCGTACCCTGTTGCTACGCATCATTCAGACTGTGACCTCCAGGACTCCGTCATATAGCAAAGTCCATAGCAGGGAGCAGGGAGCTGACGGGAATTTAAAATATTGGTATCCATCCATGCTTTAGAAACAGTGTGTCCTTCATTCAACCATGTTTCATCTAAATTAAAGGTAGTTGACCAGTGTCAAGCTTTATCATATGAGAAACTCGATTATTAACAGGTCGGCTGAAAAGTCCCCGATCTACCATAGTAAAACACAATATTTTGACAATATTCATTTTTTTTATTCAACATAGTTGTCTTCAAGGGCGATACAGCGATTATAGCGACCTTCCAACTTTTCGATACCATTTTTGTAGTACTCCTTCGGTTTGTCCTCAAAATAGGCTTCAGTTTCGGTGATTACCTCAGTATCAGAGCCAAATTTTTTTCCCGCGAGCATTCTCTTCAGGTCAGAGAAAAGGAAAAAGTCGCTGGAGGCTAGATCTGGAGAATACGGTTAGTGACGAAGCAATTCGAAGCCCAATTCATGTAATTTTGCCATCGTTTCCGATGATTTGTGACACGGTGCATTGTATTGATGAAACAACACCTTTTTCTTCTTCATATGGGGCCGTTTTTTTGCGATTTCGGTCTTCAATCGCTCCAATAATGCACAGTAATAGTCGCTGTTGATTGTTTTTCCCTTTTCCAAATAGTCGATGAACAATATACCGTGTGTATCCCAAAAAACTGAGGCCATAACTTTGCCAGCTGACTGTTGAGTCTTTCCACGCTTTGGTGGCGGTTCACCGGCCGCAGTCCACTCAGCTGACTGTCGATTGGACTCAGGCGTGTAGTGATGGAGCCAAGTTTCATCCATAGTCACATATCGACGCAAAAAATCGGGTTTATTACGACTTAACAGCTGCAAACACTGCTCAGAATCATCAATTCGTTGCTGTTTTTGGTCGATTGTGAGCACGCGCGGCACCCATTTCGCACAGAGCTTCCGCATACCCAAATATTCGTGAACGATATGTCCAACACGTTCCTTAGATATCTTTAGAGTGTCAGCTATCTCGATCATATTCATTTTACGGTCACTTAAAATCATTTTGTGGATTTTTTTGATATTTTCGTCGGTAACCACCTCTTTTGGGTGTCCACTGCGTTCACCGTCTTCGGTGCTCATTTCACCACGCTTGAATTTTGCGTACCAGTCAATGATTGTTGATTTTCCTGGCGCAGAGTCCGGAAACTCATTATCAAGCCAAGCTTTTGCTTCAACTGTATTTTTTCCTTTCAAATAACAATATTTAATAAGCACACGAAATTCTTTTTTTTTTTCATCTTTTTGAAAATAACAAAAGTTGCTTCACTAAAAATGCAATATCTCACAAACTAATAGTCCGACAGCTGTCAAATTTTTACACGAATCTTTTGAAGGTTGATACTATCTAAAAATGAAATGGATTTAATTCTAGTGTCGTCATCTATAGGTCAGACCGGGGACTTTTCAGCCGACCTGTTAGCGTCAGGCAGGTCAGGAGGACAAAAATTGTCCAGCATTGTGCAACGCAAACATTAAATCGAAAATAACTCAGAGACACAAAATCATCTTCCTTCAATAGACTTCGTTTGGACTCATCCTTTAATGCATTCATTTCTTAGTTTCAGCATTTTAATTTGTTTTTAAGAATTTATTTTTATTTTAAAAGCTGTTACAGCCAAAAGAAATCAAAACCTATCAAAACATCAAAAATCGAAACATTAATTGTTAAAGAGAATTATAATGAATTTTTAAATGCGAAAAACATAAACACTCACGCGAAATAATATTTGAGCACAAAAAGGGGCGGTGTTTCTTATAGCAGTTGTGAATACAGATGTCCAGCTAAATACTGGAGCACATTTATAGAAATATTTTATTGATTAGGTGGAAGAGTACATTGAAATCCCCAATAAGACACCAAAAAGAAAAAATTACTATTCCGAGGTACTTGCAAAAAAGAAAATAATTAAAAACCAACATTACAATAAAAAAAAATTTACTGTTTTACTAGTACGTGCAGCTAAACAAAAAATAAAACATTTTTCATATTCAAATCTATTTATAGAAGCCAACTCTGTTTAATATTCAAATAGGCTCTCACAGCATAAGAGAACGCTTTCCTAAACGCTCCCTAATATAAGCAAATATTGTTGTCGAGGGATGCTGTTATAATTTTCCTTTTTGAATTAAATGACAAGATCTTACGTTGTTTTATGTAAAATTTAGAAAATGAATTGGACTTAAATGTAATAGTGTAAACAGAAGCTAAAAGGTAAATTATTTGCATAAGTGTATGTTTAGAGACATTCCTCATTGTTATAGTTCACAATCTAGTTGTAAACTTGCATTTTTTAACTTAATTATATGATAAAAAACTTTTTTTTTATTTACACTAAATTAATTATTCTTCTAATACATTTAATTTACAATACTTATAGACTTCAATAAATTAGAAATTTGAAAGTGTCTAAAAACATTTTGAGTCAAAATGAGTATTTTAACCCCAGAACAAGTAACTCAAATCAAGGCTTTAGCTGAAGCTGGACGATCTCAGCAATATGGTGCTGAAATCATGGGAATCAACCAATTCAGCGTTTCTAGAGTCTTAAGAAGGTTTAGATAAACTAGAATTTATAATAGAACACCAGTTCCAGGACGTCCCAGGTGTAGTAATCCCGCAGATGACCGTTATTTAAGAATTCAGACTTTGCAAAGTCGTCATGTTAGATCAAAAACGTTTTAAAATAACTTGTTGTAGATATTTAATTTTCTATTTCAGATAATAAGCTACACGAGTTCCCGGGGTGGCGTCAGCGTGTCAACAGAAAGAGGTGAAACTAGTAGAAGCGTTTTATTAATTCAAAAAGCCAAACCTTCAGATTCAGGCAACTATCAGTGTAACCCTTCCAATGCCAAGCCAGCAAATGTCACTGTACACGTTTTGAATGGTAAGTACTTAATCACTATTATAAAAATAAACTTGTACAAGATACAAATTAAAAACTTAAAAACCGAATCTCACAGGACAATATTTTTTCCATCGTATCAAATAAAAATGATTGTAATTCCCAATTAAATAAAATCTTTAAACTCCCAGCTATATGGAATAATATATATAATTCATAAAAATCGATTATTTTTACGAAAAAGAAAATATAGTGATACGTTTCGTTACTCTAAATCAATACACACATTGGCTACAGCTAACATAATCAAATATTATGTTACCGATGTAATTGAAAAGGTATATGTAATATGTAAAATTAAATGTACAGTGCAAATAAACAATATAACCAGGATAGGTTAGGTTAGGTTAGGTTAGGTTAGGTTAGGTTAGGTTAGGTTAGGTTAGGTTAGGTTAGGTTAGGTTAGGTTAGGTTAGGTTAGGTTAGGTTAGGTTAGGTTAGGTTAGGTTAGGTGAGGTGAGGTGAGGTTAGTTTAGGTTAGGTTAGGTTCTATGAGCATAAAAAACTATAAAGATGCAGAGAAAATACCTGATAAGAGCCTGCATGAGTAGTGAGTAGAACCGTCTCAACGGACGCTCTACAAATAATCAGTGGAATAAAACCGATAGATCTAATGGTTAAAGAAAGAGCAAGAAGTTTTGAGTGCGAAAGCGTCGAAAAAGAAAACATTAGTAGGGAAATAACAGAGAGGTGGCAACGCAGGCGGGACATGAGTGAAAAAGGGCGATGGACGCACCGTTTAATAAAAAACATCAGAACCTGGAGGGACCGAAAACATGGGGAAATAGACTACCACTTGACTCAGATCCTTTTTGGTCACGGATGTTTTCAAAACAATCTCTATAAAATCAAAAAAACTCAAACAAACAAAATTGCTGGTATTACAATGAACGCGACGATGTGAAGCATACACTTTCTATATGCAAGCGATGGGGAAATGAAAGAGCACAGTATGAGGCAGCCCTGGGGGAAAAACTGAAACCGGAAACGATGATAGGAAATATGGTAGGAAGCGAAGAAAACTGGAATAAGACAACGAGCACGATAGGATGAATAATGGAACAAAAGGAAACAGATTAAAGAAAAAGGAAAAGACAATGAAACGGGTCATACAAAAAAATGTGTAGAAGTTGCAGAAAGTAACACCCAAAAAAGGAAGAACAAGAAGAAGAGACCGAAACCGGAACGACGAAATGCCTTGGGGCGGTTCCAATCCGGTTTTCTGGAGCATAAAGGAGGGGTTTTAGTCGGAGTTGCGCCCGACACTACCAGCTGCATAGACCCAGCAGCTGGTGCCAAGCGGTCTCCCCTAAAAAAAAATCAAAAAAGGTTAGTTTAGGTTAGGTTAGGTTAGGTTTGTGGTGAGTGGGTTTATAAAGGCCCTCCACTCGCAAGTGTCTATTGTGGCTCATACCTATTCAGATTTCACCAAACAGTTAGAAGTTAGTGATGTGGAGGATACGGGTACTCAGCTAGTAGTTAAGATTAACCAGACAAAAACGCATATTCGGGCGAACTTTCACTGTGATTAACAATGATGAGGTTCACTATTTGGATGTGTTTAGAAAATACATGAATTTACGGCAACACGTCTCCCTGAAAGCTCTTTTGGTGGGTTATAAACAAGGAAAATGTCTGTCTCAAAGAGCTGGTATACATACTGTTGGCGGAGCACCTAAGAAAATAGTTGAGTTCTTAAAACTAGACCAACCAGAAAAGTATCCGTCATTGCTTCAGGAGGACATCCTCAACGTTGTTGGCCAATGCTGGAAATTTTCGAAATCTCTCCGAATGAGTTGAAAATTTGGTTTCAGACTAATTTGACCCTCCTGAAAACGAATCTGCCATCAGAAAAATTCTAAAAAATTTATCTCGCCTCGTAACAACTAGTGAATCGAGTGTTATGACATGGTCTTAGATTTTGACGCATAACTCAAAAACAAAAAATCTTAGCATTTTCTGGTTTGCGCCATTAAAAAGCCAAGAAAATTTGCTATTATAAGTCAAATTTTCGTCCTCCTATTACCAGTTTCAACAATTTTATCCTAACCGAAAATCGACCTTCCTAAAATCGACTTTTTTCCATACCTATACCTTCCTTCGAAAAAATGAATGAAAATTTTCGAAATCTCTCCGAATGAGTTAAAAATTTGGTTTCGGACTAATTTGACCCTCCTGAAAACGAATCTGCCATCAGAAAAATTCTAAAAAATTTATCTCGCCTCGTAACAACTAGTGAATCGAGTGTTATGACATGGTCTTAGACTTTTTTCCATACCTATACCTTCCTTCGAAAAAATAATTGGAAATTTTCGAAATCTCTCCGAATGAAATGAAAATCTGGTTTCAGACTAATTTGACCCTCCTGAAAACGAATCTGCCATCAGAAAAATTCTAAAAAATTTATCTCGCCTCGTAACAACTAGTGAATCGAGTGTTATGACATGGTCTTAGATTTTGACGCATAACTCAAAAACAAAAAATCTTAGCAATTTCTGGTTTGCGCCATTAAAAAGCCAAGAAAATTTGCTACAAAAAGACAAATTTTCGTTCTCCTATTACCAGTTTCAACAATTTTATCCTAACCGAAAATCGACCTTCCTAAAATCGACTTTTTTCCATACCTATACCTTCCTTCGAAAAAATGAATGAAAATTTTCGAAATCTCTCCGAATGAGTTGAAAATCTGGTTTAAGACTAATTTGACCCTCCTGAAAACGGAATCTGCCATCAGAAAAATTCTAAAAAATTTATCTCGCCTCGTAACAACTAGTGAATCGAGTGTTATGACATGGTCTTAGATTTTGACGCATAACTCAAAAACAAAAAATCTTAGCAATTTCTGGTTTGCACCATTAAAAAGCCAAGAAAATTTGCTACAAAAAGTCAAATTTTCGTCCTCCTATTACCAGTTTCAACAATTTTATCCTAACCGAAAATCACATTGGGAGAATTGAAGAGTACTGTAAAGTACAAGTGTACTGTAAAGTGTCATTTCCCGGACTCAAACGAATATGAAAAAAGAGGCTTACCAAACATTTCTATTATCCTTCTTTCTTTATGTTAAATACAAGAACTCCGTCAGACTGTAATATTAGCCTGGCCTTTTTCCTTTCTTTCTACCTTTGATGTTATATCCTTTCTATATTCTTTTTTCTATCCTATTTTTTAGTTAGTAGATAGTTATACTTCAATCTTAATGTCTAGCAATAAGTATATCGGCTGTTTTTAATTAAAGTTTGTATCGTTTGTATTGTCACGATAAAAGAAATTAGTTTTTCAATTACGTTAACGTAAAATCGTGAGTGTGCAGCACTCGTACACTGTTTATTCGGTAAACTGAAAAGCGACCTACTCTATGTCTACTTCGTTCGAGAAATAAATCAATTTTTTATCCGCATCATGATGTTTCCATAGCAGCCATAATTTTAAACAACAAGGGACAGTATAATCTGACAGCAAACAAAGTTTGTTTACTTTATGAAAATATATTTATATAGACCAGTTAAAGTTGTTAATTGAAAAAAAATTAAAATAACAGCAAAACGTACATAAATATTATTACTTTCAACTTAGGGTATCGTTTTAAATGTGCATTTAATTCAAAAAAAAACTCTTCGACTGGCAAAAAAACTGACATTACAGACACAAAGATGGTTATATGATTACGGTCTGTATGCACCTACAATCGGTTCTAATTCAACCCATGCCAGAAACTGTACAATTGATATGCACTAACCCAATCAATGTTTAATTCCAACCTCAATCCACTGGATATTGTAAATACAGTGTGGCTACTTTAAAGAAAAATCCTGAAATAGGTCGATTTTTATTTTTAAACATGCTATTCGTAAGTATCCCTTTTTATTTTTGACGTCATCTATGTGCGCGTGATGATGTCATCGCTAAAATTTTTAAATGGAAAGGTGGGGTTTGTAAAATATTATTTGAAAGGTCTTTTAAATATCTATTTAGCCATATTAATACGCCTAAATAATTCATGTTTGTTTTTGGTTAAAAAATTAATACATTTTAATTATTACAATAAATATTTGTTATGTATTACTTATTCATTAAATACAAAGTAACCCAAATGGGTTACTTTGTATTGGTAAGATGTAACAGGTCGGCTGAAAAGTCCCCGGTCTGACCTATAGATGACGACACTAATATTAAATCCATTTCATTTTTAGATAGTATCAACCTTCAAAAGATTCGTGTAAAAATTTGACAGCTGTCGGTCTATTAGTTTGTGAGATATTGCATTTTTAGTGAAGCAACTTTTGTTATTTTCAAAAAGATGAAAAAAAAAAAGAATTTCGTGTGCTTATTAAGTATTGTTATTTGAAAGGAAAAAAATACAGTTGAAGCAAAAGCTTGGCTTGATAATGAGTTTCCGGACTCTGTGCAGGAAAATCAACAATCATTGACTGGTACGCAAAATTCAAGCGCGGTGAAATGAGCACCGAAGACGGTGAACGCAGTGGACGCCCAAAAGAGGTGGTTACCGACGAAAATATCAAAAAAATCCACAAAATGATTTTGAGTGACCGTAAAGTGAATATGATCGAGATAGCTGACACTCTAAAGATATCTAAGGAACGTGTTGGACATATCGTTCACGAATATTTGGGTATGCGGAAGCTCTGTGCGAAATGGGTGCCGCGCGTGCTCACAATCGACCAAAAACAGCAACGAATTGAAGATTCTTAGCAGTGTTTGCAGCTATTAAGTCGTAAAAAACCCGATTTTTTGCGTCGATATGTGACTATGGATGAAACTTGGCTCCATCACTACACGCCTGAGTCCAATCGACAGTCAGCTGAGTGGACTGCGGCCGGTGAACCGCCACCAAAGCGTGGAAAGACTCAACAGTCAACTGGCAAAGTTATGGCCTCAGTTTTTTGGGATACACACGGTATATTGTTCATTCACTATTTGGAAAGGGGAAAAACAATCAACAGCGACTATTACTATGCATTATTGGAGCGATTGAAGACCGAAATCGCGAAAAAACGGCCCCATATGAAAAAGAAAAAAGTGTTGTTTCATCAAGACAATGCACCGTGTCACAAATCATCGGAAACGATGGCAAAATTGCATGAATTGGGCTTCGAATTGCTTTCTCACCCACCGTATTCTCCAGATGTAGCCCCCAACGACTTTTTCCTTTTCTCTGACCTGAAGAGAATGCTCGCGGGAAAAAAATTTGGCTCTGATACTGAGGTAATCGCCGAAACTGAAGCCTATTTTGAGGAAAAACCGAAGGAGTACTACAAAAATGGTATCGAAAAGTTGGAAGGTCGCTATAATCGCTGTATCGCCCTTGAAGGCAACTATGTTGAATAAAAAAAATAAATTTTGTCAAAATATTGTGTTTTACTATGGTAGACCGGGGACTTTTCAGCCGACCTGTTATTTATTGACACCCAAAAATAAATTTTGTAAAGGCCGCCACTGGTACTCTGAAATGCCTTATCTACCTACTTTTTACCTTTCTTGAAAATCTATTTAAGAAGGAAAAGTGGCATCCGTACAAAGCAAATTTAGTTCAAGAACTTTGTGAAGATGATTTTGATAGACGAATTGAATTCTGTGAAATTATAATGCAACAAAACAATAGAGATCCTTTTTTTTTATCAAAGGTTCTTTTGTCTGATGAAACGGTCATGTCGATCTGCAAAATTGTCGCTACTGCCTTCCTCTCCGTGATACCACGCCATTCCATCTCTCTTCCACTGAAAACCTGTTCTACCTGAATTATATTATCCCCTAGTCCTTTTCCCACTGCAAATAGTTTCTTTTAACAATTTCTTTCTGCCAATTTTTCCCCAGCACGATATTCCTAGTTCCCCCCATTCTTTTCACTGCAATTTCATTAGACTTACCCCATGGATTATTGTCCAATTTCTCCAGCAACAGTTCCCACTTCCCCCTTTTCTACCTTCCGCTCAAGCTCCTTTTTTTCGCCTTTTATTTCCCCTTTCCCTTAGATTTACCTTTTATCCTTAACATCCTTCTTCGTTTCTTGCACTCCTTCCACAACTTTTTTATTTCCTCATTCCACCAATAATTAGCACTCCATACACGCCTGTTGCCACACTTCTTGTCCCTTTTACAGCCTTCTATCACTTCATACTGAGTCCTCTTTCCATCTCCTCACCTAATTTCTTCCTCAGTCTCTCTGCCTCGACCAATTACCATACCTGTTTATTTTCATACTGAAATCGTCATTGCTACGCCACTAGTCGAAATTAATGTAAACAAATATTTTGACTTGCCTGTGAAAAGAAACATTTGGGGTTTAAATTACTTTCCCTCGGTCCGGGATCCTGTCGTCCCGGGGGACCATCACCGGAGGGCCTTCCACGAGCCTAAAGTCTCCCCCAGGTTCTGCTGCCTTCTCAAGGTACTTCCACTTCTTCACCTCTAGATCCCGGTATAGGAGCGAAAGAGCCTTCTACAATTTCTCCACGTTAACCTCCTTGGCGCGATGCCTTAGCCCGATCTTTTCAGGCCATGGCGCCTCGTTGGCTTTGGAAGCCCTGAAATTAACGCCCTCTATTTCTTCTGAAGGCCACTGGTTCAGGAGCCACTCCATGGATGTCTCGTCCTGGGCGGTTACTAAGAACCATCCTGAGTCGACTAACCCGGTGTTTCTAAACCTTAGTTGTGGTCCCTGTGGTTTTACTTCTTCACCCTTCATGGTAGCAGTCATCTGTCTGATGATGCAACCTCGAATGGTCCCAGCTTCCTTCTCAGTGATCCTCCCCCCTTCCTGTTTGATCCCCCCTTTCTGTTTGATCACTACCTGCTTTTCCCTCGACGCAGCAGCGCTATAGGAGTTGAACTTGGGGTCTGGTACAATAAATTTCAATTCGTAAAATTTGTTGTATAATTTAGGTGGTATAAATTATAAAATATTATTAAGAGATAGAATTATAGTCACAATATTTTTGCAAATGTAATCAACAAATACTAAAAATGATTTAATACATGTCACCTGGAAGGCAGGCAACATCACAGGACAACAAATTCGGTCATATCAAGATGACACAGTCTACCAGAAAAAGGTAGTGTTTGAGCAAGTAAAAAACAATTAAGTTCTGTCTTTTCGAAAATGAAAGTTGCTGCACGAGCCACAGGCGAGTGCATGTAATCATTTGAGTGGATAAAAACCTTTGCTTGCGAGTATAATACTATACTTTATCTACGATGTTGTATTTTGTTCTGCTCGCCACTTTAAAAACTATTCATAAACACATTCGTACTTGTGCCGTGATTTTTGTGGTCCTATTGCAGTCGTTGCAATATTGCGAATGTCAGGTGGCGTACAGGACATCTTGTTCTCTTCTGTCGATATTTTCTTCAGTCACAGTCACAATAAACTACCTTTAAACCCACTAATTTCACTGTGTACGTTTTTGCTGTCAATTGTGTGATTTTGTTTGTTTGAATATTTGGTTATGTCACCGTAGCAACTGAAAGCTATTACGTCTTAAAGTTATCAATAGGATTTTATAAACATTGCGTGAGTGATTTCTGCTTCTGTGACATAAATTAGAGGTGAATTCACCCTTAAAACATTGTCGCATTCTTAATTCAATCTCGTGCAAAAAGGTGGTAAATGTCCTGGTGCGCGACTGCGGATTTCCCCTTATAGTAAAGTAATTAAATTCCACGATTGAATATGCCGAACGCGTTGACCTTTTGTAGTCGGGATTTTCTCTGGAATATTTAATTCGATGATCATTATACCACGAGGTTTTAAAATATGGCCGTACACTCAAAGGTTTCCAGCGAGTGGTAATTACATTTTTGTAAAATAGGAGAAATAATATAAAAAATAATGGTTAGCAGTCTTGTATCAAGCCAGTTAATTTTTTTACTTTATTTTAATTTATTTTTTTTGCTTACTATCAAATTTAAAATCACACATTCTCAAATACTTTGGTGTATTAAAAACCCAATTTCTAATAAATAAAATGAATGTCTTTTTCGTAATAAAATATAACATTATTTTTATTTTTTTTATTATTAGCTGACCCTGTGAACTTCGTATCACCGGAAAACATTTTTTTACAACTTTTGATTCGTGATTATCAACCAATCCTATCATAGGATGACAGAAATGGAAACTTTGACAACGAAGTACAATGGCACACCCTTTCCTTCAAACGATCTAATGTAATTTTTACTGTCAACTGTCATTTTTCCGCTACCAACTGTAATTTTTCAGCTGTCAACTGTCATTTTTGACATTCGAATATCATTTATAACTGTCTTATGTCAATTTTTACTCTTAAATATAAACAATTAGTTTTTTTAGCTGAATTTTCGGGTTTTCCAAAAAATTTTTTTTCTAAACCATCCCTAAACTATAGCAAAAAAAAAATTTGAAAAAAATTTTAAAATCGATCTTGCCGTTTTTGCGAGTTTTTGCGAGTTTTTGCGAGTTTTTGCGAGACTAACGCACAGCAATTCATTTATATATATATATATATATATATATATATATATAGATATATGATGGATAGTTTTAAGTTACTACCAGAGGTCCTTTTGTCCTGCATTTCTTAACTGAAGTATAGTCGGTTTATTCAGCGTATTTATTTAGGTTGTGTGCACAACCATATATATTCTTATTCATTTGGCAAAGTTGCTGCTACAAATCTCGTCATTTTACCGGAACCCTCAGCTTAGACAAACAAAACTGTATAGCAGACAATAACATTGCAAAACATATCCAAGCTTTGTAAGAAAAATACAATACTAAAGTATATATATATGCATGTGCGAAACTGTGCGTTGTTGGAATATATAGTGAACATAACTTTTTTATTATAGCCAAATACACAAAGAAAAAGGTGTGCAGAAAACAAGGCAGAGTTTGGATAGACAACCGGGGTCACCAAATGTTATTTTCTCAGTTATCAAACTTAAATTGTTCAAATAAAGTTACTTTTTAGTCGGATTTATATCTTTTTATTTTCGTTTGACAGAAAAAAACTAATTATCAAAAAATCCATTTTTATCAACAATACAGTTCCGTCATAGCAACAAATCAAATAAATAAATGTAAATATCACATTATCCCCCCTGCTGAAGGGATTACTTTTTCTCCAGCTCCAATCTACATATTTTTGTGACAGGACGCCTGAATTCAGATGTGGAAGTTTTCACGTCGACTACTCGAATTCTGCCATCAACTCCTGGATGAATACCAGTTATTTTACCCAGTTTCCATTTATAACGAGGGGCTTGATCGTCAACCAGTATCACCATGTCGTTTAGTTTTATGGGCTTGCTATCACTGGTCCATTTACATCGTTTCGACAAGGTAGGTAGATATTCGCTAGTCCAACGGTTCCAAAACGAGTTTGCCAACATACGAGAAATCTTCCATTCGCGTTTCAAAGTATCTGCCTCAGGATTGATTGATACCAAATCACCTTCTCCGTTAGAAGAACCGATTAAAAAATTATTTGGAGTGAGGGCCTCCTCGTCAGCTGAATCCGTCGAATCCTTGGTCAATGGACGGGAGTTGACAATCCTTTCTGCTTCTGCGAAAAAGGTTTGAGTTTCTTCTTTTAGAGACGAATCGTGAAGTACTTTTCCAATGATCCTTTTCACTGAGCCAATCAACCTCTCCCATGCTCCCCCCATGTGAGGAGCAGCTGGTGGAATGAACTGGAACCGAATTCCCTTTGAGGTCATAGAATCAACAATCCTAGTTTGATCCAGATCTTTAATAGCCTGGCGAATTTCGTTTGAGGCAGACATTCTAAGTATGGCTTGAATGGTGGAATCGGTACTAATACTGTGTGCAATTTCTAGGTGGATTGCTCTAACGGCTAAGCACGTGAATAATACACCCCATCTTTTTTCGCGTCGCCTCCCAATATTTACAATAATGGGACCGAAATAATCCATACCGATGTTGACGAACGCTCTCACTCCTCTCTTTAGTCTAACCTCTGATAGTTGACCCATTAAAAGTGGAGATGGTTTGCTTTTCTCGATCCTACATTTCAAACACCTCGAAATCACCGATTTGACTGCAGATCTACAGTTTATTACCCAATATTTCTGTCTGATTTCATTTATGACTGTTTCTATTCCTCGGTGATTAAATTTTTCATGGTAATAATGTATCAATAATTTTGTAAAATCAGGTTTTGGACTCAGGATGACTGGTTGTCGAGTATTTTCCGCCATATTTTCCGCGAAATTTGTTCGTCCACTTAGTACGATAAGTTCAATTCCGGAGATAAACATAACAGGTCGGCTGAAAAGTCCCCGGTCTACCATAGTAAAACACAACATTTTGACAAAATTCATTTTTTTTTTTATTCAACATAGTTGCCTTCAAGGGCGATACAGCGATTATAGCGACCTTCCAACTTTTCGATACCATTTTTGTAGTACTCCTTCGGTTTGTCCTCAAAATAGGCTTCAGTTTCGGCGATTACCTCATTATCAGAGCCAAATTTTTTTCCCGCGTGCATTCTCTTCAGGTCAGAGAAAAGGAAAAAGTCGCTGTGGGCTAGATCTGAAGAATACGGTGGGTGAGGAAGCAATTCGAAGCCCAATTCATGCAATTTTGCCATCGTTTTCGATGATTTGTGACACGGTGCATTGTCTTGATGAAACAACACTTTTTTCTTCTTCATATGGGGCCGTTTTTTCGCGATTTCGGTATTCAATCGCTCCAATAATGCACAGTAATAGTCGCTGTTGATTGTTTTTCCCTTTACCAAATAGTTGATGAACAATATACCGTGTGTATCCCAAAAAACTGAGGCCTTAACTTTGCCAGCTGACTGTTGAGTCTTTCCACGCTTTGGTGGCGGTTCACCGGCCGCAGTCCACTCAGCTGACTGTCGATTGGACTCACGCGTGTAGTGATGGAGCCAAGTTTCATCCATAGTCACATATCGACGCAAAAAATCGGGTTTATTACGACTTAACAGCTGCAAACACTGCTCAGAATCATCAATTCGTTGCTTTTTTTGGTCGATTGTGAGCACGCGTGGCACATATTTCGCACAGAGCTTCCGCATACCCAAATATTCGTCAACGAT
Organism: Ophraella communa; assembly: GCA_035357415.1. Taxonomy (NCBI): domain Eukaryota; kingdom Metazoa; phylum Arthropoda; class Insecta; order Coleoptera; family Chrysomelidae; genus Ophraella; species Ophraella communa. The sequence continues at coordinate 2,392,729 of CM068995.1, forward strand.
ATGTCCAACACGTTCCTTAGATATTTTTAGAGTGTCAACTATCTCGATCATATTCACTTTACGGTCACTCAAAATCATTTTGTGGATTTTTTTGATATTTTCGTCGGTAACCACCTCTTTTGGGCGTCCACTGCGTTCACCTTTTTCGGTGCTCATTTCACCACGCTTGAATTTTGTCAATAATTGTTGATTTTCCTGGCGCAGAGTCCGGAAACTCATTATAAAGCCAAGCTTTTGCTTCAACTGTATTTTTTCCTTTCAAATAACAATATTGAATAAGCACACGAAATTCTTTTTTTTCCATCTTTTTGAAAATAACAAAAGTTGCTTCACTAAAAATGCAATATCTCACAATCTAATAGTCCGACAGCTGTCAAATTTTTACACGAATCTTTTGAAGGTTGATACTATCTAAAAATGAAATGGACTTAATTCTAGTGTCGTCATCTATAGGTCAGACCGGAGACTTTTCCGCCGACCTGTTACTACTCCGACCGCTCAGATATTTTCCACTTGCCAATTTTTGAATTTCTTCAGGGAAACACTTCTCCTGAACATGTATCAGCATGTGCCTTTTCGGCTTTCAAGATGTCTTCTACTGTCAAATATGGAGGATATTTTTCTTTGGTTCTTACAATACTGATGAACCTGAACAACCATCCGGTAGTTCTGATCAGTTTCATCCACTTCGAGAATCTGCGTATGTCTGGCAAGTATTCTTCATGTTTCTGAATAGTAACAAAACAAGGTTTAGTTCTCCAATTCTTCAGTTCAACATCATTTTCGTTTGAATAGGCAATGTTTTCACTTTCAGTGGGCCACAATTCTTCTATTTCTTTCTCAAATACGTGGGTTGCCTTTTATATTCCGGGATTAGGGATCAAAAACAAATATTAATCATGAAAAATCACTTTATTGTTTTTCAAAATATTCCCCATGAAGATCTATACACTTTTGCATGCGTTTGAACCAATTGTCGAAGCCACTCTCATTTGGAATAATATAATATTTCATTTTTTTATAAATAATTTTTTTGATATAAGTAAATGTCCCAGGCATGTTCAATGACGTTCCTGTCAGGGGAATTTAATGGCCATCTTAATGTGGATATTCCTTCTTCCAAAAAATTTTGTACTGCAGCTATTCGATGTGGAGGTGCATTGTCATACATAAACACAAATCCATCACCTACCGCCCTCAGGAATAGAAGCACAACAGGATTTAAAACTTCCTCGATGTACACAGCACCAGTGATTCTTCTCTCCAAAACCAGGAGAGGCATCCGTATACCACTCATAATACCACTCCAAACCATAATACGCCCTCCTTCAAATGGAGCACGTGGTTGGGCTGTTTCTAATCGGGCTTGTCCTCCTGAGGACCTCCAAACTAGCGTTCTTCGCGAATCAGAAACCAAGCCCATTCTTGATTCATCAGAGAACATCACGTAATTCCAGTTAGGACCATGGTGTAACATTTCTTGAGCCCATTCCAACCTTTAAATGCTCTATCAGGTCATGGAGAAAAGAGTGGGCTAGAAAGAAACATAAAATTCACTGTAGGAACACGCTCAGACAAATACATGTGAAAAAAATTATAAAAGAACCATCTGAGAAAGAAACAGGAGACACCTGCGTACATTAAAGTTTTAGAATGGTGAACTTACATATAGTCGGAGCAGATATATTATTGGAAATACCAAATGATAGAAGATTTGTACCACCAACCAGCAAATAACCTGTAAGAGGGGAACAGTGAACTGAACTTCTGGACAGTTCGTACTTAAATACAGGAGAATCCACAAAAAAATATGCGGCGTTCGATATTTGGCTTTAATTGGACAGGATTTCAATAACAAAAATTTCTTTTGCACGTGTTTCGTAAAGACGATGTTTTTAAGAAATTGTGTAGTATATCTACTGCCGTTCGGATCATTTTAATATAAATATGGCAAAAGAAATATTTTAGAAGTTTTATTTAAAAGGAGTCTTTGAAAAAGTTTTTAAATTACTTTCCAAAAAAAAATAAGTTGGAACCCGGGAGTATTTCGACGTTATATAATAAGTTTAATACTAGGAAATCTCACAATTAAAAATACATTAAAGTAATATTTTTGCCCTTTATAAAAACAGCAATAAAATAATTTCAGAAACAAATTAATATTAAAGCTACAAAATAAATAAATCAACTGATTAGAAGTGAAATAAATTTCTTCACGTGGTGTTTCTATTCTTCAATCTTGGTCTTAGTAACTATTCTGACTATGTGGTGTTTTCTGGGAAATTCAATTCTTTTTTTTGTGAGAGTTTCAATACTTGACATAGAGGTACAATACGAAGTTACCAAGAGAGTTGCTGTAGAAACGATATAGAAATATATTAAACTATATAACAATTTACAATGCAATATGAACTCAGCTACCTACACATATGTCCAAAAGTTTTGAATATTTAGAAAGAATATAGGTATCTACGCCTATGGTTTTTTAAAAACACTTGTTGATATTTATTTTAAAGCGTTTTTAAATCAAAATAATACTAAATTTGATTCGTTTTTGTATTAATTTGATCATATTTAATTGATTTGGGTGCTTTCACATTATTCAAATTCTTGTTTAAATTTCATTTGAGCTATTTAAAAATGCCCAGAGACATGACATCGTATTTTAATAGGTCTAGAGTAATTGCTTTGTTACAACAGGGCTTTAGTCAAAGTGATATCGCGAATATTGTTGGTGTTACTCAGGGTGCTGTATCAAAAATTAAAAAAAAATTCCAAGACACAAATGATGTGAAGGATCGTCTCAGAAGTGGCAAAAGTCGATATACAGATGTACAGACCGGCAGATAGCATTGATAGCTCGAAGAAATCGACAGGAATCTACAAGTGGCATATCCAGAGAAATTGCTAGACTTGAAGGACTGAATATCTCAAGGCAAACAATTACACGAAGATTAAATGCGGTAAATTTGTATCGCAGAAGACCTCTACGTGTTCCCAAACTAACCTATCAACAAAAAATTGTAAGGTTGCAATGGGCTCAAGAAATGTTACACCATGGTCCTAACTGGAATTACGTGATGTTCTCTGATGAATCAAGAATTGGCTTGGTTTGTGATTCGTGAAGAACGCTAGTTTGTAGGGCCAAGCCCGATTAGAAACAGCTCACCCACGTGTTCCATTTGAAGGTGGGAGTATTATGGTTTGGACGGTATTATGAGGGGTACACGGACGCCTCTCCTGGTTTTGGAGAGAAGAATCACTGGTGCTGTGTACATCGAGGAAGTTTTAAATCCTGTTGTGCGTCTATTCCGGGGGGCGGTAGGTGATGGATTTGTGTTTATGCATGACAATGCACCTCCACATCGAACAGCTGCAGTACAAAATTTTTTGGAAGAAGAAGGAATATCCACATTAAGATGGCCATCAAATTCCCCTGACATGAACGTCATTGAACATGCCTGGGACATTCTTAAAACACGCATTAAGAAGCGAAACCCTCCCCAATTACTCTACGAGAACTGAAAGATGCTGCTCGTGAAGAATGGGAGAGAATTCCGCAAGCCCAGCTCGATCATTTAATCGATACCATGCCACACCGCCTACAGTCATGCATACAGGCCTATGGAGGAAATACTGAGTATTAATTTTATTTAATAATCTTCTTTTGCTTATTAATTTATTTTAAATTACATTTTTCACCTCAAAAGTTGAAAATCAAAAAATTTTTCAAAGTTCTTAGATTCAATAGTACATATTTTTTTTTATATACGAACTTGCCCGAAGATTTTAGGAAAAAGTGATAGAAAGTAGCATTTTTCGATAGGGGGAAGTTACTTTCTTTGCTATTTCTATATTTATCTCTATCGATTAGTACTATGTAGCGTAGATGTGCTGCCATCTCTTCGCCGATATCCAAACTGTCCATCGTATCTATTCTTGTATTTGATAACTCGTTTGACAGTATAACGACATAAATAAAGAAACCTGTAAAACGTGACTTATTCTGTTTGATTTTGTATTTGTTGTTGATCACATTGAAAAAAATTTAATCCAATAACTTTTAATACAACTGAATAATATGCTATGGATGCATATTTTCAACTTCCATCTCCCAGTTATAGAATTGCATAAACAATGGTAATAGTACGCTTGATTCTTTAACATTTAACAAAACTGATCTCTGATCTAATAACATTTCCAATCATACGAAAATATCATTTTTCAATTTTAATTATCGGAGTTCGGTAAACGTTACATAATATATATTTACTTAATTAATTAATTGATATTCCAATTATAGATGCGGATGGAAATTCCAATTTACTGTTTAATTAAATATAGACAAAATTCGGTATCTCGTCTCTTAGATAATGCATACATGGACATTAATAACGACTCTAATTTGTAACCGTTTATTGATACATCATCAAGTTTCTTGCTATTATTGAAAATACATCTAGCCATTTGCAACGAATTGTTTACTGATGGAACTATAAGCGTTTTGTAAAATATCAAACAGTTTTTGATTAACAGCAAAAGAATTCTTATCGCATCCACTTAAAATTTTAAATATCACTATTCAAATATTGCTATAATTATTTTTTAACTAGTGTAAAATAATAATATTAACATTAAACATAAACTTTTTTAGAAAACTCTCCAAATAGCCCAGTTAGTAAACTAGCTGATTTTTTTTATAAGTAGTTTCCCAAACTCTAATAAAATTTCGAAACATATTTTTGTCGTGTGTTTATTTTGAAACTAGTTTTAAAATTTCTTTACGCATTTTATAACGAAAAGACCCTTTCTATTTAATAAAAGTTAGGTCCTTTTTTTAATAAATATTCGATTTATCTATTAGGAACTGTTAAATTTTGTTTAATAGAAATTGTAGAGTTAATTTTAATTTACAAAATAAAAAAATAATTTTTCCTACGACCACATATGAAAGTGCTAGTTTGCACACTTATTTGTACTTAAGAAAGTAGCTAATATCAATACACGTATTGAAAAGTAAAAAAATATAGTTCTATGATCTGTGACATTTACGTCAAATTTATCAATAGTAAACACATGAATGACAAAGCAAGGACCATTTAATTTTTTTTAAATCTTCCTTGTGTCAAATATTGTATTGTAATTGCCAATACAAATTTTTCTGTATAAAGTAAGAATAAAGAATAAAGTTTCTTATAGGGTTTTAAATTTAAAAAAAAAAACATATTTTTATTCAGTATTATTATTTTTACAAAAACACTTTTAGAAGGGAGAACAGTTTATTCTTCTTTTTTATATTGTGTTTATGTTCCGTGCATGTGTCGAATGTGGATTTTTGAAGTTATGTTTGTGTTTCTGTTCACAATTATCTTTGTGTCTATTATTATTACATTACTTTTCAATTAATTTCACCAACTGACCATTTTACTTTTAATTTTTATAGAGCCCACAAAAAAATTAAAATGTCATTTATCTAATAAAGAATTTTGATGTGAATTCCTGAGAAAGGTGGTTATTTGATTTTAATTAATTATATTTCCATGCAATATATAAACTCGTTGAAATCCTAATTTTTAACTTGACCAACAATTAAAATAAATTTTATAAATAAATTTAAAATACAATGTGTCCATCTATAAACTGACACATTTTAACTGCTTATAAGTCGAGAACGAAAAATGACAACAATGTGCGGTTTTCACAGAACTTCATCAATATCTTTAAAGTTTTTTTTGACAGTGTTGCCAAGTTTCAAAATTTACCTGAAATAGGAGGAAAAAAATTGATGATTTTCAAAGGCCGATTTCTCAAAAATTTTAAATGTAACACCCTGTACGTTTTAATTGCACATGAAAGCCTGTTAAATCCCCTTTCCGAAAATGTATAAATTGTCTTAGTAAATGACACCTTTTTGAAAATTTTTGAGAAATCGGCCTTTGAAAATCATCAATTTTTTCTCTCCTATTTCAGGTAAATTTTGAAACTTGGCAACACTGTCAAAAAAAACTTTAAAGATATTGATGAAGTTCTGTGAAAACCGCACATTGTTGTCATTTTTCGTTCTCGACTTATAAGCAGTTAAAATGTGTCAGTTTATAGATGGACACCCTCTGTATTTATTATAATAAGAAATATTGGGGTCGTAGGAAAAATCGTGTACACAACGCGTTGGAAAGTGTATTTCTTGCACTCGTTACGTTTCCGCTCTCGCCACTACGCGGCTCGTGCTAAACTTCACTTGTGCGTAATACTCCACTTTCCACACTCGTTATGTAATATACTATTTCAAATTGATTAAGAAATAAAGTAGCAGTACTTAAAATCAATGACGGCCGTCATTGTGATTTAAAATTTTTCAAATAAACTTGGAAGTTACGTTGAAACGAAGAGTTTTTTATTATTCTTAATAAGTTTAGATTAATTCAGTGCTGCCAACCTCGCTTCGCTCGGCACTCAGTGATTCACTTTTAATAGCTGAATTTTGTTTAAATTTGACATATTTGTTTGTTACAAGGTTTGTTAGTAACCGGATGTGTTTTTTTTGTAGGCGAACATCCCGAGGCGATGCAGCACGGCGGCAATCAGAGAATGGGTCCATCTTTGGGCGCATTGGCGTTCATCTCCTACCTTTTGTTGGCTTACTCTTAACTTTCAAATCCATCAGTCGTCTAAAGCTTGCGGCTAATGTCGACAATGTGCGTGTTAACACTTTAACATTCGACGGATTCGCTCCTCGCTATCGTCCATTAGTGTACCATTTACACGTTACTCAATGTATTATATTATAAATTTATTTTTTGTACTATCTCGGTGTACTCGGAGTGGTAAAGGTACATTCAAAAAGCGAAATGTGCACTAAGAGGTTCAATGTTACTAAGGTAAGTCGCACCATCAGGAAAATTTGACTGTTTTCAAAACTATTTGACGATAGCGGACGTGCCGTACCTTGAGGTCCCTATTTATCGAAAATGGTACCTGCTTTTTATAAAGGGGTACCGCAAGATGACACTAAAACGACAAAGAATCGTGGCCTATCGGTAAATATTATACCCTAATAACGTAGATAGGATTAACTTGGGTACGATGCGATTCGTATGATAATCCCGTCTTATACCAAAAAGGTAAAAAAGTATTTACCTGTTAAAGTTGCGATTAGTTCGAAGGGATTAAAAGGGTCGGTTGCCGTTGTAAAATAAATGTAGGAATTATTGGATCCCCCTTGTCTTCTCGTCCTAAACAATTCTAATACTCTTTCCATATATAGTGTGGTCCATATGTATGAAATAAATTCATTTGTAGCGTTATTATGTACTATATAAAAAAATCTGAAACAGGTCAATTTTTATTCTTAAATTGACAATTTACAGTATGAAAATATTATCCCCCTCCAGCACCCCTTCGGAATTATAAGCATCCCCTCGAAAATTTTAAGTTACAAAGGGGGTCGTGTGGCACCTCGTTGGAAAGGGATTTTAGTCGTCTGTTCAGCAATATAAAGTTTTTTAAGTATGGTGCAATCATAACTGAGAAAATTGATTTTTAAGATGTAAAATTTTGATAATGTCTCTAACACAAAACTTTACGTAGAATGAAGATAATAATGTCACATAATGATTTGAATGTGTTTTTCAATGTATTTGACACTTAATTTAAATGTTCAAAATGACCACCATTCCCTTCTTGACAATAACCGAGGCGATATTGTTTGGTCTATTAAAATATACTTTGGATTTTAAATAACCCCATAAGAAGTAATCGAGAGGAGTCAAATCGGGGGATCTAGCCGGCCATTCGATCGCCCCACGTCTTCCAATCCACCTATTGGGAAAAACCTCGTTTAAATAATTTCTAACAGTACGTACAAAATGCGGTGGAGCTCCGTCTTGTTGGTAGTAAATAGATCGATCTATCTCATTTGGATTATTAACATCAGGAAAAACTCTTTGTAATGTAGGCACTAAAAAGTTAATCAAAAAATCTAGATAAACCTCACCAGTAACTGTGCCCCCAAAAAAATAAGGGCCAATAATTTTATTGTTAATGATACCAGCCCAAACGTTAACTTTTTTAGGATATTGAGTGTGAACCTCACACATCCAGTGAGGATTTTCTCTGCTCCAATATCTACAGTTCTGTTTGTTAACCGTTCCGTTTAAATGAAACGTCGCTTCATCAGAAAAAACTATTTTGTTTATGAACTGCAAATCTGCGTTCATTCTATCCATCATCAATTCACAGAATTCTTGCCTCCTATCAGGATCATCTTCATTTAACTCCTGAACCAACTGAAGTAAGGGTGGTATTTTTCTTTATGCAGAACTCTCAAAATAGATGATTTACTTACATCATTGTCGGCGGCAAGTTCTCGAGTTGTCTTATGCGGATTTTCCTCAATCTCTAGAAGTAGATCTAACTTTTTTTCATCAGTAAATTGAACATTTCTACCTGGTTTTTCAATATTTTTTACATGTCCAGTTTCACGAAACTTTTTTTCAATTTTGCTAACTGTAGACTGCGAAACGTGTTGACCAGGGTATTTATTATTAAAAATTTCACAAACCTCCTTTTGAGTTCTGGTTTTGTTACCACAACCAATCATAATTAAAATGTCTATTCTTTGAGTCTCGGACAAATGAGCCATAATTAAATTTAATACGCGTACAAATATACTGACGTCTTTTAGTAACTTTAAATACCTAAATGACAGCAGCCTACTAGATTTATATCAATTGTTTATTTAGTTTTTTGACTATTATTTTAATATCTTTAAAGTTTTTTCCTAATATTTAGCAGAACAGATACGAAAATACCTGATTATTTCTAAAGTTATTTTAATAGACCAAACAATATCGCCTCGGTTATTGTCAAGAAGGGAATGGTGGTCATTTTGAACATTTAAATTAAGTGTCAAATACATTGAAAAACACATTCAAATCTTTATGTGACATTATTATCTTCATTCTACGTAAAGTTTTGTGTTAGAGACATTATCAAAATTTTACATCTTAAAAATCAATTTTCTCAGTTATGATTGCACCAAACTTAAAAAACTTTATATTGCTGAACAGAGGACTAAAATCCCTTTCCAACGAGGTGCCACACGACCCCCTTTGTAATTTAAAATTTTCGAGGGGGTGCTTATAATTCCGAAGGGGTGCTGGAGGGGGATAATATTTTCATACTGTAAATTGTCAATTTAAGAATAAAAATCGACCTGTTTCAGGTTTTTTTTATATAGTACATAATAACGCTACAAATGAATTTATTCCATACATATGGACCGCACCGTATAAGTAAACTCACCGACTTAAAATTCGATCCATTCAAAATATTGATTTATTTAAAAATGCTCTAACTGCCGAACGCGGAGGCTGATTTCTTTGAATTTTTTGCAACTTGTAGTTAAAAAACTGTTTGTGTTTAGTTATATACAGGGTGGTCCTTAAGTAATTGTACAAAAAGAAACAGTAGATTCTACACTCTAAAATATTACGATTTAACCCAACTTACTTTAATAAAATGTTGATATTAAGAAAGATACAGGGTGGTAAAGTTGATATTTAAAATTTAATTTTTCGCCATAACTTTCATGTTTATGGAGATTTATTTACAAAAATTTATAAGTAGAAGTTTTGAGTATGAGGAATTATAATTTGATGCATAATTTTGATGTATCTCATAGAGGACGCCACATATGCCACATATTTGACATAAATTTGCGCTTAACTTTTTTGCTCTTCGATTTAACAATATTTTTCTGATAAAATATGAAAGATACGATATTTCAACAAAAAAAAGGTGTACTTGTTAATAACTTCAAAACTGAACAGTTTTCGAGATAATCGCATTTTACAAATCAGCTGCATAACTCCGTGTAACGCAATTATTCCAGGCAACGAATAAAAAATAGAAAAAAACATCAATAATTATAAATTTTGGTATGGAAAATCTTCAACTAAAGTTGATAGATAGAAACATTAAAGAAAAAATAGTATAGGCTATTATTTTTTTACATACATCATTAAGATAATTAATAATCTGTTATTGGATTTGACATCAAACATTTTACATTTGATATTAAATTAAAGTCATAATAATATATTTTATTTTCAATTGAAATTAAGAAATAGTTTAACTGAATAACATAAAACTTTTTATCAAAGTAAGTGTTCGACATGTCCACCAATTTCTTCAATGCATTTATCAATGCGTTCCATAAAAGATCGTCTCATATTAAATAGCATCATTGGTTGAAAAGAAACAGTTACAGCATTTATTTCTTCCCAAAGTTGGTTGCGAGTGTTTATGACATTTTTGTAGACATGTTGTTTCATTGCTCCCCATACACCAAAATCGAGCGGATTAAATTCTGGGCTACGTGGTGGCCAAGGAAAATGACTACCACGACCAATCCAGCGTTCAGAAAAGTTGTTATCTAGGTATGTTCTCACTGCTCCCGTATAATGTGGTGGTGCACCATCTTGCATGAACCACATATTTTGCCTGAAGTTTAATGGCAAATCTTCCAGCAAATCAATAAAATCATTTTGTAAAAAATGTAAATAGTTATCACCATTTAAATTACGAGGTAACTCGCATGGCCCTGAAAAATGATTTCCAATGATTCCACACCATACGTTTATTTTGAATTCATGTTGAAAATGCCTTTTTCTTTTAACATGAGGATTTTCAATATCCCAGTAATGATTGTTCCTTAAATTAAAAACCCCACGGCGTGTGAATGTAGCTTCGTCCGTAAATAATATTTTATCGACGAAGGAGTGGTCAAGATTTTGCCTGTTTCGGATATCATTTGCAAATCTGCATCTTAAAGGTAAATCTGTTGGCAATAGATTTTGTACAGGTGTAAAGTGGTAAGGGTGAAAATGCTCGCGGTGTAGGATTTTTAAAATTGAAGTTTTGCTAATTCCTAAGCCTGAAGATAAACGTCGTGTACTTACTTGAGAATCATCGTCAACGCGAACCATTACTTCATCTTCTAGATCAGGCGTAATCATTTTCGTGTCACGTTTAGGACGAAATGAACCACTTTCGCCTAAATTCCTAAATAGATGTTTAAATGTTTGGTGATTAGGTGGCAGCCTGTCTGGGTATCGTCTTAAATATTCCCTGCACGCCCGTTAAAATTTTGCTGACAATAAACAACAATCATATCTCTCATATCGATATTTGAAAAATTATTATGCCTCGGCATTTTCTGCTTTTGTTTAATAAACCAAATTAACTAAATATTACAAAAGCCACTCATTTATTGACACAATACTTATTTGAAGTTGTCAACATCATTAGTGACATCAGCCTACTATGTTAATGAAACAATACTTATTTAAGTTGTCAAAATCATTGGTGCTATCAGCCTACTAAGTTAAAATTTGCCGTAATGAATTAAATAAGTCTGGGGTTGCAAAAGGCTCTAAATGAAGCATTTATCAGGTATTCAGTGCCTTAACGCACAAATATCACAACTAAGAATTATTATGTAGCTGATTCCAATAACAGATTATTAATTATCTTAATGATGTATGTAAAAAAATAATAGCCTATAGTATTTTTTCTTTAATGTTTTGGAAACTATCAACTTTAGTTGAAGATATTCCATACCAAAATTTATAATTATTGATGTTTTTTTCTATTTTTCATTCGTTGCCTGGAATAATTGCGTTACACGGAGTTATGCAGCTGATTTGTAAAATGCGATTATCTCGAAAACTGTTCAGTTTTGAAGTTATTAACAAGTACACCTTTTTTTGTTGAAATATCGTATCTTTCATATTTTATCAGAAAAATATTGTTAAGTCGAAGAGCAAAAAAGTTAACCGCAAATTTATGTCAAATATGTGGCATATGTGGCGTCCTCTATGAGATACATCAAAATTATGCATCAAATTATAATCCCTCATACTCAAAACCTCTACTTATAAATTTTTGTAAATAAATCTCCATAAACATGAAAGTTATGGCGAAAAATTAAATTTTAAATTTTAACTTTACCACCCTGTATCTTTCTTAATATCAACATTTTATTAAAGTAAGTTGGGTTAAATCGTAATATTTTAGAGTGTAGAATCTACTTTTTTTTGCACAATTACTTAAGGACCACCCTGTATATATAATATCTTCCAGTGTTGTTATCACTGACGAATCAACGTTGAAATCTATAACGCATAAGGCTTTTTGTTTTAATTTTACTGTACACAAGATTAGCCTCCTGAAGATCCATCATACCAATCGCAACTTTCTTCATAATCATCATACAAATTGCAACTTCTCAGTTACCTACTAAGCGAATAGCGAATGAATCGCAAATCGTCCAATCATTCAATTTAAATGAAAAATTTGATTTTTTTGCATTTCTTATCTATAAGTTTTCTATTTTTGCCATTATTTTGAGGTATGTTCATAAACTTGACCCAACAACAATCATTAAAGAATTGTTAACGTATAGAAAGTAAGATCTTTGATTGCCCAGGATTTTTAAAGATTTTTCAAAATTGGACTTTTTCAATTTGTTAATTCTTAAGTTAACGAATCAAGACTCTAGCGGTATATTTTCGTATTTATAAGTAATGAATATATTACATATTATTTTTCCACCTGTTAATGATCGCTGCACGTCACAGCTGTCAACTATGGGACTATGTTGCCAAGAATTTAAAATAGTATTAGAATCTAGTAAATATCGCAGTTTCTCTAATTTTCTTTTTATTTGAATACAAAATTAAGCTATGTTAATTATACAGAAGATTATTTTTGACAGCATTCAAAGGTAGCAATGGATCATTGTTATCACTTTCCTGTTCAAAATAATCGATTAATGAAACCACAAGTTCTTTGCAGCGACTGTTTAATTTTTTAGGCACATTTGCTATTAAAATACAGTTTTTTAATAACGCAAAAAGGTTAAATTCCCAATTTAAAAGAAAATTACACATTTAGAAACCGAAAGAGTCTGATTTTCAAAAATCTAAATCATGTGCAAACTCAAGCAATCAAAATCATACCTCCTGCAGTTATTAAAATATTCAAGTAGGCATCTACCTAATATGTTGTAGTCTTTTACGTTGTAAATAATAATGTGGCTTAAAAATCTTGGTAGGTATCATTTTAATACTTTATTTAAAAATGTTTTAAAAAACAAAGAAAAATTTTATTTGGAAATACCGAACAGTGTTTTCAGATTAGTTTTAAATTAAAATATATTTTTGTAAAATGTAAAAGGATATTAATTGCTTTTAAGAAAATGTTGAAGAATATATAGTGTATATCTGAACATTAGTATGGTAAATAAATGCTAAATGAATTTACGCTGGTTGTATACTTTTAGCAATATGTACTATTGTCAACGATAATAGCCTGAGATATTAATTAAGTGATTAAAAAATTATTTTAAATATTACAAAGATTACATTGTGTTCAAATAATTTTTGAAATCTACCAACATTTTAAATGTTGTTTTTCAATTATAGTAGTAGCTAATTTTTGCCCTAATAATTCTGTTACTATTATATCGACTGTATGCAGTGAATGGTGATTTTTATTTTTACTTTTGGCTATTCCACGCGAATTCGATTTTGATTTTCACTGCGATTCTTTACTGATTATCTTATTTTCCTATTGTTTACTAGTCACTACAGTAACTCTATTTCTATCTGTTAACTTTTTGGTTTTGGAGGTCCTAATTGTACAGGGTGTGTCTAAAGTTATGTTTTGATAATTATCAAAGGTCCTACTGATCCTGGATTAATCTTAGGTATTATATTTTTTTTTTGTATTAAAAGTCATGAATCTTGACAAGAAAGTATTTGAATGTGAAGTGTTTTTGGAAAATTGATGATAATTGGAGGTCATAATTATACAGGGTGCGTCTAAAGTTATATTTTGATAACAATCAAAGGTCCTGCTGATCCTTGATAAGAAAGTATTTGAATATAAAGTGTTTTTAGGAAGATGATGATAAATGTAGGTCTTAATTATACAGGGTGTGCCTTGATAATAATTAGAGGTCCTACTAACTCATTAAAGAGGAAGTAAGAATTGCATTGATTGAGGAATGGAAGATACTGCCTCAACAACTAATCGATGACCTCGTTAGAAGTATGGTGAGACGAATGACTGCATTTGTCAGGGCTCGTGGAGGAAACACGCGCTATTAAAGCGGAAAAAAAAATGCATTTAAGTTTAAAACCAGTATTTTGTTTCATTCTGTTATCTTCGACTTGTTTTCTTGCTCAGAAGGTTACACATGGTACAATTTTTGTAAAACCCATTCCAACATTATAATCTAACTTCGTTTTAAGAGATTATCAGTACAATATTTACATTGTGTATATTATAGAAGAACTAATATTAAATTTTATACCTGTTCCTTTAAATTTGCCGGTGTGTGTATGTACCTATTTAAAATTATCTTTATTTTCTCATTAATAATAAAGGTATTTTACAGTGTAGAAAATACGCGTAGAATCTGTCTGCTAAGTTAATATTCTCAATATCTGAAGTGGGCGGTGACATGGAATTTATAGTTTCAACGAAAACTGGCCCTAGCCATGTATGGAGATTTTCGTTGACAATAGTACATTAATATTTGAATGGCTAACTGTTTAGTAAAATAGAAATTACTAGTTTACAAAGAATGTTATTCAGAATAAGACGACGAAACAGTTTTTTAACATAAAGGTGTTGAATTTTTAAATAATGATTGTCTACTTGCGGAACCCCTACGAAAAAAAAACCTGTAGGCACTAGATCTGGAGACCTAACTTACATATTTTGTTATAACTTCCTCTATGGGATCCATTGACAGTTTCCAGCCCTTTACAAAGTCGACATAATCACTAGATAGTAAAAATATTTACCCACATAAAATTATAAAAACGTACAAAAATTAAAAGGAACCTTATTACAATTGAGAAAGCTTAATTAAGAAAAAGCAAAAAAAATAAGATACTAGAATACATTTTTTTTACATAAACTTAATGGTAAATCTAATTATCTTACAAAATATGAAGAAAACGTTTGAATGAATATTTTATTTACATGTGATATGCACAAAACCTTTTCAAATACCCTCGCACTGAACTGAGAAACAGATAATTGCGAAAGGGCTGGAAATGTTTTCTAATATACTTGTACTATACTTGTGTAAATGACCCGCCATTTTTTCTATGTCCTTTCATCTTTCTATTTGACTTCTCGTAATACGAAAAAATAATTTATACAACGTCTTTGGTTAAGCCATTCAGTTTTAAGTTATACATTTTTTATTACTTTTGTTTAAGTTTTCGTAATTGCTTGAGCATTTTACGGTTTCTCTGTTTATTGTAAGGTTGGAGTTTAGTTGTTTTTTTTTGCTAAAGAAACTTCTTTGTAGTTAAAATAAACTTAATACCTTTTATTTCTATAAAAGATATAAAAACGGAGTTAGTAAATGTTTTTGATGATCAAAAACCCAAAAGTAAAAACCATTTGTTATAAAAATAAATTAAATAAATAATTCTAATCCTGATAATTTATGTATTTGGCTATTTCTTTGTATACAGGGTTAAAAAAACAATATTTATGCAAGCACAGTTACGTAAAAGGCATCTGATTACATATTTTATGTCACTACTTCTTAACTTATTTACCTTAAATGGAACACCCTGTACGTTTTTGCAGATTGTACAAGATCTTTGTGTTATTTTTAATTCATACTTACCAAATTTGGAAAAAAACTTGAAATGGGTCTGTAGATAATTTTTTGACATTAATCCAACGTAGAGGAAAGTAAACGAGTTTAGCATTGAATTCATTTTAAGGATAGCCTATTTATTGTATATAACCAATCACGGTTTAAATAATAATACATTTGAAATCAGTCAAGCAATTGTCCACGCCCACATCTTTAATGTTACACATAAAGGGATAATATTGAGTGAGGGAAGATAAGGTATTTTATTGATAAATTGCCTGTGTATTATACAGTATGGTTTTATTTGTTTTTTCTTGCAACCTCTTTACTGATTCCTTTTTTGTGACAACGTTGGCTATTTCCACGAATTTTGAATTTTGTTTAGTGATTTTTCATTACGACGACATTGGCACGGATTTTGGTTTTCTATTTAACTATTGTGATATTTTAATTTGAAGATATCAAATAAAATATTAAGATTTGCGCTTTTTACTAATTTCTTTATTTTTTTTTATTATTATTTTTATTCCTAAGTGAAGTAAGTAATTGTAGGCGTTTAAAAAATTGCCACTCCTATCTTGTTGAAGCAGGGCGTTTTTATAACTTCGGTATGTAAAGGAAATTCACATTTAACATGTATATGCTATTCTACAGCCGACTGTACCTAGCTACAAACAAACAAAACGTAACTTCAATATGCCAATCTGACGATGCTAGTTTTTAGCGAAACAGCTGTAATTGTGATTTTAAAGAGTATTTTATTATTCTCGGTAAGATGGATTTCCAAAAAGTAAAGGTTAGTACAACAAATTTAGTTCTTTCTTCCAAGCTTGGTATGTATTAATTAAAAATAACAAGTTTTTTTAATCTTTAAATACATACAAGGTGTCCTATTTAAAGTAACTAAGTTAAGTGTATTTCCGATGAAACCGGAATTGCAGTAGTAACAAAAAATATGGCATTATAGCGTCACTGCACTTGCATGCAAAGTTTCATAAAAATTCTTGTTTTCGTTTCAAAGATATTTGCTTGGTTCCATACTTTATAACAACCTAGTATAATAAAATTATAGTTAAAATGTTTTTGAAAGAATAACTCAAAAATCGTGAGTGCTTTTTACTACATTTCATAACTCTTTCTTATACCAATACGAGGGTTGTCTGAAAAGTTTCAGACCTTACAAAGATACTAGACATTTAGTCTTCAAATTAATTTTTATTTTTCTACAGTCTCCTTGTAAGTATATACACTTCTCCCAGCGATGCTTCCATCTCTTCAACCCGTCCAAATAGTACTCGGCGTCTTTCTCTGCAAAATAGTTGTTTACAAAGGTGATGGCCTCCTCATTCGACGAAAATCTCTGTCCTCCGAGCGCAACTTTTAGCTTAGGGAACAAAAAAAGTCGCTTGGGGCTAGATGTGGTGATTAAGGAGGGTGGTCAAGCAGTTCAAACCGTAATTCGTGGATTTTCGCCATGGTAACCGCTGAGGTGTGAGACGGCGCATTGTCTTGGTGAAACAAAATTCTTTTTTTCTGCAAATGTGGCCGTTTTTCCGCAATTTCTGCCTTCAGCTTGTCAAGTAATGATGCGTAGTATGCTCATGTTATGGTTTTTCCTTTTTGAAGATAATCGATTAAGATAACTCCATGGCTATCTCAGAAAACAGTTGCCATCACTTTCCCAGCCGAAGGAACAACCTTTGCTTTTTTTGGAGCCGATTCCCCCTTCGCAGTCCATTGTTTCGACTGTGTTTTTGTTTCTGGAGTATAATGGTGTATCCAAGTTTCATCTACAGTAATTAATCGGCGCCAAAACTCTGATTTATTGCGCCTAAACTGCGCCAACAGAGAGTTGGAAATGTTCATTCGAACACGTTTTTGGTCCAAAGTGAGCAAACGCGGCACCCAACGCGCGGACAGCTTTCTCATGCCTTAATCTTGATTCAATATGTGACAAACACCTTCTTTGGACATGTTTATAGCCTTTGCTATCGACGGTTGTCTAGCACCATTTGGTGAACTTGAGCGATATTATCGTCAGTGGTTGCAGTTTTTGACGTCCCGAACGTGCAACGTCACCCAAGCTGGTACGGCCATGTTTAAATTTAGCAGCCCAAAATTTCACGGTGGTAAATGATGGTGCAGTGTCCCCGTACACAGCGTCCAACTCCTCTTTGATTCGCTTAGGCGTATTGCCTTTCAAAAACAAATATTTAATGACAGCTCGATACTCGCTTTTTTCCATTTTCATAAAAACACTCACATCGACTCACTCAAATGATTGTCAAACAACAACTGCGCGTCCAAAATGGCTGAAATTTTAGTGGGTACCTTTCAAAGCATGCGCAAACACATTCCCCAACTTTTGTTTACGAGTGCTGCCATCTTCATGTTGAGGTCGGAAACTTTCCAGACAACCCTCGTACAATGTTACATGTTAGCACCCCACGCCTTTTACTTTTACCTCAGTGTATTTAATTTAATTCATTTATTTCTTACTCACTCTATCTTTATTGGTTTTTTGCTCCACAGTACCTACAATTGTCAATTGTCTTAATTGACACACTAAATCACACTTTTTGTTCAATATTATTTTACTGTTGGAAATTTTAATAAAATTACATAAATTTACATAAGTCTATTCAATGCCATGAAATATGTTAATACATTATGTATCCTCTTTATTGTGTGAATTTGCTTTTAGGGTTTTCTGAACATTGATGAAGCATCTAATGGGTTTTTTTACAAAACCAAATAAATCAAGTTAATGGATTGTTTTTATTGTATACCTTTTAGTCTTTCGAACATACACGAAAGAAAGTTTTCGCAAAAGTACACTATTAACTTTATAACTGAGATTTACAAATGGTTTTGATTAAAAACCCATTTATTTTTTTCATTAATAGTGGAAAAAATACAATTTTATTTTAATATTATTAACAAATTGGAAAAACCCATTCTATTATTTAAAGAATATCAATAAATTTTCAACATCTGTAAATAAATACTTTATCAATAGTTAAAATTGTTTAGAATATGCTAATTAATTTTGATAGCTGATCTATAAATAATTATTGATTAAATGTTAAAGTAAACTTATAATAATATGGATTTAAAGAACATTAGGTACATAATTGTTTGGTTCAAGTAAGTTTTGATTGTTTCCCTTATGGGGTTGAATTATTTTAACGTGTACGAGAAGTTTTTCCCATTAAACCACACGTTAGTCTTAACTATAAAATTGTATATAAAGTAATTATATGGCAAAACTGGTAGAATAAGATGATGACTTGTTACAATTATTTTTTTAATTTAAAAAAATCCATTGTTTTGTTTAGGATATATTGTGTAATTTTTGTTGTCACTGGAATATTAAAACCAAAATAAACAAACATTTTATTGTTGGTTAATTGATCTCACTAAATACTGATTGAAATAAATATTAAGAATCGTATGTTGTTTTTCTTTTTTATCTACGTGGAATTGACGCAGACACTCTGTCTAAACCGCTGCAAGAAATATACCAGGGATGCCTTTTATATTTCGTAATTTGGCAACCCTGTTGTTGCAATCTGGCAACTGACAGATTGTTCCGAAAAACATTGATGCTGTGCGCGACCTGATATTGCAAAATCGTCATAATAAATAAACCACAACACAACAACAATTAATAAACTTCTGACTGAACTCACGTCACAGTATTGCGAACCTTTTGAAGCTGGATAAAAAAAAAACCGACAACGCGGCAAAAGTTGTAACAGTACCTGTTAACATTTTAAGCACCTGGTATCCTAAATATTAAATTCAATTAGTACCACTAGCTCCATCTATCCTAAAACATTTTTAATAATAAAATAATGAATACGGTCTCTATAATTATAATTGGAAGTTCAAAGTAGCTACGCTACGAGGTGTACTAATGAGTTGGCATTATCGAGTTCAAGAGGTTTTAATAATTATTCCCAGTCTCATTTCTTCTATTGATTTACTGTCATATACAGGTATGTTTTTTTTTCCAATTTTATAATTCCTTTTTGTTAAGATATTTATAAAATATCGAAAGTTATATTATATTTTATTATATCAGATGAGAATTTCAACATATTTCATTATTATTCAAAGAATCTTTTTATGGTAATTAGAAGTATTAATAATAATTTTTTATAAAAGGCGGGTAAAAGTACATTTCTGAATTTTGATTAGTGTGTAAGATTATTAAAAAGTAAATTTAATGTAAAAATGTATCTTTTGTAATCTATTAAAATACGTTAGCATCTAACTGTAGATTTCGGACTATGCTGATTTGTACTTTTTGTGCCAGAAAAGTAAATGTAACACGTGTTTGACACTGGTAATTTTCAGAAAGTTGGAATATAATACAGTAAACTAGAGGCAACTCTTTAATTGAAGATTCTGTAAACCAGAAGCATCTCTTGAATTTGGAGATTCCGTAAACTTGAACAGCTTGTAAATTTTAAGCTCTCGTATGTACATTCTTAACTGGATTATCTCTACAACTGGGGCAGATCATCCCTCCACTAGTGATCTTCCATAATCATCTGGAACCACCTAGACAGTGCCGTAGCGACCCCAAGGTGCGGCGAAGGATCGTCCATTATTGTAACAGATAAGTTTATTGTGATCTATCAAGTTTACTGTTCCCATATTTTTTCTCTTTTATTTCCGTGTATATCTATCTATATCGTCAACTGTATTAGAATAAGTATTTTTAAAGAACTGTTTGCGGATTATTTTGTTGTAACGTATTCTCTACCTCATTAATTTCAGCACCAAGGAAATCTTATTATCTTTTATATGTTTGTACATTTTCAAATCATTTTTTTATCTTCATAGACAGTTTTTTCTGACATCTTTCTGTCATCTCATGATACTTATTTAAATAACTCAGCTTAAAACAACTTTCTTCAGTAGTATCATAAAAAATAAAAAGATTTCAGTGGCGCCCTTATAATTTCTTAAAGAAACAAATATTGTACAATAGTCAGAGCTAATGAACTTACTCACCCCTGGCCGAGGTATTTAACTATCATAATTTTTGTGTGATAAACATTTATAAATTCTGTTAATTATTGAAGTATCTTTTACAACTAATTAAAGACGAAATTAAGCTTAATGTTTGTTTTATTGTAAATTACATTTTTTCTTTTGGTATATTGTTATTTTTTCAAAAAAGTTAACTAAATATTTTTATAAATTCACTATCAACAGGTAACTTATATTACAAATTGTCGCCCAACGCACAAATAATATTACAAAGTTTTGAGCCGCAAGTCGTTCGCGCATATTCGTTATTCCCAAAATATAGTTTTATATTTTTTACCCTTTTTTCTACGGAATATACTTAATTCTACTAAAAATTAACAACCCCTTTGACACATGTGTAACTTTCTTCAAAATTCCCGACAGACCAAGATAAATCAAAAACATGGACAACAATGTAATCCTTTTTACTAATTATGTACTGAGGTAACCCCCGTAGGGTGTTTAAGTAAAGGGGATACAAAGAGCGGAAGTAGTTACCCCTCCTATGAGAAGTTGATAGGTCCTAGCGATTTTCCTCATTAGATAATGTTTGTCACCTACCGCCCCTGGAATAGAAGCACAACAGGATTTAAAACTTCCTCCACGTACAAAGCATCAGTGATTCTTCTCTCCAAAACCAGGAGAGGCGTCCGTGTACCACTCATAATACCTCTCCAAACCATAATACTTCCTTCTTCAAAAGGATCACGTGGTTGGGCTGTTTCTAATCAGGCTTGTCGTCCTGGGGCCCTCCAAACCTTCGCGAATCAGAAACCAAGCCAATTCTTGATTCATCAGAGAACAATCACGTAATTCCAGTTAGGACCATGGTGTAACATTGCTTGATCCCATTGCAACCTTACAATTTTTATTTATAGGTTAGTTTGGGAACACGTAGAGGTCTTCTGCGATACGCAAAAATCGTACATTTTTATTTGATTGACTCTGTGTTTAGTTAATAACTATGCCAGTGTTTACTAATGTTGAAATGGCTAATATGCATTTTTTGTACGGATTAGCGAATGGTAATGCCTTAGAAGCTAGACGTACGTATGCCCAGCGTTATCCAAATAATCGTTTACCATGTTCAGATACGTTTACTAAGTTACATATTCGTTTACAAGAAACTGGAACTTTTGCTAAATCGAAGAATATTATTGGACGACCCAGAACTGTGAGAAATCCCCAATTGGAAAACCAGATTCTTCAAATTATTGACCAACATCCAGAAACGAGTACAAGAAAAGTTGCAGATGAAGTAAATGTTAGTAACAAAACTGTTTGGAATATTCTAAAAGATAATTTATTGTATCCATATCACGTTCAACGTGTTCAACATTTGTTACCTACTGACTATCCATTACGCATACAGTATTGTCAATGGATTTTATGTGAAATCGCGAACAATCCGAATTTTGTGGCCAATATTCTATTTACGGATGAAGCCAACTTTTCTAGACATGGGATTATGAATTTTCATAATGACCACATATGGGCAGATGTAAATCCACATACCATAAGTGTAAAACGATTTCAACAAACATTTTCGGTCAATGTTTGGCTTGGCATCATCGATGATTATTTAATTGGACCATTTTTCCTTCCTGTACGGTTAATCGGTGAGACATACCAACATTTTCTAGAAAATGAACTTCCACTTCTTTTGGAAGATGTACCTATTATTATTAGCATGTGGTTCATGCATGACGGAGCTCCTCCACATTTTTCAGTGATTGTACGCGAGTTTTTAAATAATGTTTTTCCAGGCCATTGGATCGGACGAGGATCTCCACACCCGTGGCCCCCTAGATCACCTGGACACAATCCTCTGGATTTTTGTGTGTGGGGATATTTGAAATCGCTTGTTTACACAACACTGATATTAAACGTACAAGATCTTCAAAATCGTATCATAGACGGGTGTAATGTTATTCGTAACAATCCTGGTATCTTCGAACGTATTCGACAATCCATTAGACATCGAGCGGATTCTTGCATTTTAGCTGGAGGTGGACATTTTGAACATTTACTCTGAAATGTATTATTTTTTCTTTATGTTTAACACATGTTGCTTGTAATAAAATAATAAAAAATATAAATCAGTAGCGTCACCAAGAAAAATTAATTTCACGTACAACACCCTGTATCTCATAAACGACAACACCTATCACACATGTTTATATGAACTTTTCGTCTTAAAATTGAGTAACGAAGCGCCCCATATAATATTTTAGATTACTTAAGAAACACCCTGTATTATTTCTAAATATGTGTATGTCATTTTTATATATACCTGGCGATAGATAGTTGATCAGTTGATTATAATATTAGGAACATAAAATTATAAATTCTGAATAAGAATTTATCGTACTAATTATAATATTTTTGTGCAACCTTATCGAAATAATCATTAAAAGATAATCAATCCAACGAAATTACGGTCCAGGAGAAACAATACTGTTAATTTATTTTATTTTTAATAATAATTATTGTTAATAGCATTTTTTGCTATTAATTGTTTGTTTTTAAATCATTAACTGTATTTTTGGCGAGCAGTTTATTACTCAGACAAACTTGTTTTCGTCAATGGCAATAATATTGCCGAATTTATTGTACCGTTGAGTGATACTCAACGATTGTACTAAAATTGTTTATTATTCCACAATTTTGTATTAACCACAGAAGCACTTCATCTTCTGAATTTCCGATAATAACCAGTAAGAGGTCGCAAGGTGGTACTAAAGATAATTAGCATTTCTTGACCGAACGAATTCTCGGACTTATTCGTTTACAAAAGATTTCACGTCCTCTAACATGCTTTCAACCAGCAAGTATTTCGTTTTAGTTATATTTCTTTGTTTATGTTACATTGTAAGTGGACAATATGAAGGTATGTATTAATTTTCTTTTAAAATGTTTTTGTCTGAAGAAGAAAGTTTTGTTTTTTAATTTTACCAATGTGAACCTAATACTCAATCATTTTATAATTGTGGTATTGTGTTTTCTGGTTTATATTTTTTGTGCAACACAAACTGAATTTTTGTTTTGCCAGTATTTTAACACTAATTAAAGCTAAACCATTTATTTTTTTACAATATTGTTATCGTTATGAACACTAGAAGTATGTATTTATTAAATTTTTAACTATCACGTTGCTAAATATTATAATTATCTCACTCATATACTATGTGTTAGGTTATGTTTATTATCAAGTCGAAATTTTTAAATATTTCAGCTAGTTTTTTTTTAATTTGAGGTTATATTGGATTACAGTGTATCCAAAATATAAAACGGCAGCACATTCGATAATACTTTATAAATCAATTTAAGCATTTCTATTTTAATTCATTCAATAAACCTTTTGATTTATTTGTGATTTGTTGTTAACTATAACATAAACAAGATATGTTTTTTTATTTTGTGAATATTATTTTTCCCCTATGATTTTTCCTATTTCAATATAAGCCTTCTTAATAGTAGGGAGTTAAAATAAACCTCAAGCTATTTGATTTACATAAGATTATTTCCAGTTTATTTTTTCATTGGAACTAACAAATTTAAATTTTTTATGGTATTTCCTTATGATCTATACAGCGTGACCACGGATGGGGTAGGTATCCTATAGGTGAAAAATGTTTAAATATTAGTTTTAGTGAATAATGGCACGTGTTGCACACTGTACTTTTGCTACGACCACCATCCAAAACGACCACCATCCAGAAAACAAACAAACGATCGTGTTGCACACGATACTTTTTTATGATGAGCACTTTTTCTAACATGGCATAGCTTTTGGCGGTGAAAATTTCTGCATTTCATTTAAATAAATTACTAAAGATCGTATTTAAAGATTTATTAAATATTACAGTAGGTAACAAATTTACGTTTTAAGAAACGTATTTTAAATTTAACTTTCCTTGCATGGGATTTTTCACTTAAAATTATAATGAACTGTAAAATGGGAACAGTTCTGGATCTTTATCCCTGGTGTTGGTGTTTCCGACAAGTTTTCGGTTATTGTTAATAAGTCAATCGTAGCTGATGTTGAGGGAACAGGAACAGAATCAAATTTCTGTAATGATTCATCGACTCTACTGGATAACGAGATTGACAACTTGCTGCAGGTATTTATTTTGGGTATGCCTAATGTCACTTTGGCTATGCTTTATGTTACTTTGGCTATGCCTTATGTCACTTTTCCCACAACTTTTGTTGCTATGAGAAATTGCTGATTTTGCGTACTGTAACCAATGTGCAATGTGCCTTCTGCGCGCGCAGTCTCGTTATTTAATAACCTCACCTCGTTATAAGCAATTTTTACTTTTTTTCTCCTAGTATTTTTGTAATCTCACATTTTGGTAACCTCTAATTTGAAACATATGGTTAGTGACCTTTGAACCTGCATGATAAGAGCGGTGGTTTTGGCTATAAAGATTATATGTGTTTAATAATAAGCCTAACTCAATTTTGTATTTAAATTTTAAAACTTGTAATTACTTTTTCAACTTGTATTAAAGTTAAACGTACAGATATTCTTGCGCCAGAATACTTAACGTAGGTGTAGGGGCTAATTTTCGAAAAAATTTCATGGAGAAGACTTGCTCTTTCTCAGAATAGATCCTATGAGCGCACTTGGAAACATAAACATAATTGACTGCTTATCAATTAAATTACTTGTGTCCGTAGTGTTTATAGAGAAATAACAGGTCGGCTGAAAAGTCCCCGGTCTACCATAGTAAAACACAATATTTTGACAAAATTCATTTTTTTTATTCAACATAGTTGCCTTCAAGGGCGATACAGCGATTATAGCGACCTTCCAACTTTTCGATACCATTTTTGTAGTACTCCTTCGGTTTGTCCTCAAAATAGGCTTCAGTTTCGGCGATTACCTCAGTATCAGAGACAAATTTTTTTCCGGCGAGCATTCTCTTCAGGTCAGAGAAAAGGAAAAAGTCGCTGGGGGCTAGATCTGGAGAATTCGGTGGGTGAGGAAGCAATTCGAAGCCCAATTCATGCAATTTTGCCATTGTTTTCGATGATTTGTGACACGGTGCATTGTCTTGATGAAACAACACTTTTTTCTTCTTCATATGGGGCCGTTTTTTCGCGATTTCGGTCTTCAATCGCTCCAATAATGCACAGTAATAGTCGCCGTTGATTGTTTTTCCCTTTCCCAAATAGTCGATGAACAATATACCGTGTGTATCCCAAAAAACTGAGGACATAACTTTGCCAGCTGACTGTTGAGTCTTTCCACGCTTTGGTGGGGGTTCACCGGCCGCAGTCCACTCAGCTGACTGTCGATTGAACTCAGGCGTGTAGTGATGGAGCCAAGTTTCATCCATAGTCACATATCGACGCAAAAAATCGGGTTTATTACGACTTAACAGCTGCAAACACTGCTCAGAATCATCAATTCGTTGCTGTTTTTGGTCGATTGTGAGCACGCGCGGCACCCATTTCGCACAGAGCTTCCGCATACCCAAATATTCGTGAACGATATGTCCAACACGTTCCTTAGATATCTTTAGAGTGTCAGCTATCTCGATCATATTCACTTTACGGTCACTCAAAATCATTTTGTGGATTTTTTTGATATTTTCGTCGGTAACCACTTCTTTTGGGCGTCCACTGGGGTCCGGCGTAGAATAGGGAGACACGAATTTCGCAAATAAAATATTAACATTAATAAGGGACTGCTCTCTTTAGTAAATTTTCGTAAAAAAATTTGCGGGTTATCCATTATTTTCCGAGAAAAATGGAATCAAAAACTCAAATTTTGTAGGTTAAATACACAAAACATTCACTGTTCAAAGTACGTTATGTCATGTAGATACCAGAGTTGCCACATCTCTAAATAAAACCTAAATATTAGGAAAATATTTTTTTACATTATAAATATATAAAAAATATTGATAATAAAATATGAAATATAGAGAATATTACTAACCAAAACTAATCGGTCTTTTTGCATATTTTGAAAGAAAACAAAGATAAACAAGCACGCAAAATTAAGTGACGAGTGGCGATGCTATCCTAATCCAACCTAACCTAACCTAAAATAACGTAATTCAACTTAATCTAACCAAACCTAACCTAACCAAACTAAACTTTACCTTACATAACCTAACCTAATCAAACATTACCTAACTTAACCTAACCTAACCTAACCTAACCTAACCTAACCTAACCTAACCTAACCTAACCTAACCTAACCTAACCTAACCTAACCTAACCTAACCTAACCTAACCTAACCAAACTTAACCAAACCTAATCTAACCAGGCCTAACCTAACCCAAAGGTAAACTATCCTCGAAATGAAACCGGTCAGTGTAGAGACAGATTCGCATAGAAGAAAATATCAAAAACAGAACTTGACGATGCTAGTTTTTAGCGAAACAGCTGTCATTGCATTTAAAAACGTATTTTGCCAATAAACAGTGGAAGTTTAGTTCAACCGTTTAGTTGTTTACTGTTCTTAGTAAGATAGACTTCCACAAAGTAAAGGCTACTACAATCAATTTTATTAAATTTTTCTTCTTTAACCAAATCACCATTCCGGCGTCATTTTTGTTAAGTATATTCACTACATCTAAAATATTCTTAATTTCCATTTTAATTTCAAAAATAAATAAAAACAAGTAATTAATAGTATAACCAACAATTGTGAAAAAAATATGGCCATGTTGGAATGTTAACATTAAACAACTTATATTAAATGTCAAAGTCGAAACAGTATATTGTCATAAAAATCGTGGTAAATTTTTAGTTCCATGGGAAAAAATAATTCTAAAAGTGAGGTTAATCAATGGTTTATTAAAATTTATTGCAATATAAATTAAATTAGCTTATAAAACTCAATTTTTTGCATATGATTTGTGTTAAAATATTATAAAAAGTAAGTTACTTTAATTTTCAAGTTATTAAATTTCGAAATTCGTGTCTCCCTATTGTTCACCGGAACCGTCCACTGCGTTCACCGTCTTCGGTGCTCATTTCACCACGCTTGAATTTGGCGTACCAGTCAATGATTGTTGATTTTCCTGGCGCAGAGTCCGGAAACTCATTATCAAGCCAAGCTTTTGCTTCAACTGTATTTTTTTCTTTTAAATAACAATATTTAATACCTAAGCACACGAAATTCTTTTTTTTCCATCTTTTTGAAAATAACAAAAGTTGCAATATCTCACAAACTAATAGTCCGACAGCTGTCAAATTTTTACACGAATCTTTTGAAGGTTGATACTATCTAAAAATGAAATGGATTTAATTCTAGTGTCGTCATCTATAGGTCAGACCGGGGACTTTTCAGCCGACCTGTTATATCTTTGAGTATCTCAGTAAAATAAAAATGTTATTATGACAAAGTGAATGTGATTGTTTTAGGTGACGGATGTACCACAGAAGCTGGTATTGCGGGAACTTGTAGATACTTGACACTTTGTCAGGAAGCTAAAGATAATATTAAAAAAGGAATCTATCCTACCGACATTTGCGGATACGAAGGAACACAAGTTGTAGTATGTTGTGTTACAAGAGCGACTGTAACTACCACTACAAAAAAACCCGTTTCAAAACCAGCTACGACATTTTCTTCAACTACAACCAAAAAACCAAACAGCGGGAATCTTATAGGAGACAAGGCAAAAAAAAGTAAGAGTGACATTTACTAATTGATCGAATTATTTTGGATTTATTGAAAGATTCAAAATGTATTTGGTAATTCAGTGAAATTAAAACAAAAACAAAAAGCGTTGTATGTCATAATTTTGATATCAAAACTAGTAAGAAAAATCGGGATGTAACAAATTTATTAATCAGAAAATTTATAATTACTATTTTGTTCAGATTATTTACTTTTATTACAATTTTTATTGCCACATTATTTGGAAAAGATTAAGAGAACAGTATATCCGATATTTTATTTCAATATTTTTGATTTGGCAACAGCGCTTACTTCTAAAACAATACCGCTCTAAAATAACTAAATTTTAAATGGGAGATTTTTATTTTTTAAATGTGTTGCTCTCACTGACGAATGACGACATTGAAATCTAAATTTCCATTTTATATAAATGGGAAATAAATAATCAATATTGTATTTGGACACTAGAAGACATAATGTATTTTTGTTGCAGTGTGTCAGGAATATTCGCAATATGCTTATGAAAAAATAGAATCGCCTACTCTAGCAATAACTACTTCATTTTCTACAGTTCTCGAGTGTCCAATTGCTACACAATCTCTTATTGTTGGAGGTACATCCGCTGGCAGACGAGAGTTTCCCCATATGGTAAGAAAAAAAATATTTGTAATATTGTTTTAAATGTACCCAACACTGTTTAATGAATGTTAAAATTATTACGGTATTTACTAGCTACATTTACGATAAAATTTTAAAGAATTCCGTAAAAAAGGGTATTATTATTGCCAATTAATTAGAAAAATTTAAGCATAAACACCAGATTTTCTGGATCTTTCTTCAAGTGCGCCATTAGACAAGCTTCGAGTATTCAATGGAAGATTTATATACAGGGTGTTTCTTAAGTAATCTTAAATATTATATGGGGCGCTTTGTTACTCAATTTTAAGACGAAAAGTTCATATAAACATGTGTGATAGGTGTTGTCGTTTATGAGATACAGGGTGTTGTACGTGAAATTAATTTTTCTTGGTGACGCTACTGATTTATATTTTTTATTATTTTATTACAAGCAACATGTGTTAAACATAAAGAAAAAATAATACATTTCAGAGCAAATGTTCAAAATGTCCACCTCCAGCTAAAATGCAAGAATCCGCTCGATGTCTAATGGATTGTCGAATACGTTCGAAGATACCAGGATTGTTACGAATAACATTACAGCCGTCTATGATACGATTTTGAAGATCTTGTACGTTTAATATCAGTGTTGTGTAAACAAGCGATTTCAAATATCCCCACACACAAAAATCCAGAGGATTGTGTCCAGGTGATCTAGGGGGCCACGGGTGTGGAGATCCTCGTCCGATCCAATGGCCTGGAAAAACATTATTTAAAAACTCGCGTACAATCACTGAAAAATGTGGAGGAGCTCTGTCATGCATGAACCACATGCTAATAATAATAGGTACATCTTCCAAAAGAAGTGGAAGTTCATTTTCTAGAAAATGTTGGTATGTCTCACCGGTTAACCGTACAGGAAGGAAAAATGGTCCAATTAAATAATCATCGATGATGCCAAGCCAAATATTGACCAAAAATGTTTGTTGAAATCGTTTTACACTTATGGTATGTGGATTTACATCTGCCCATATGTGGTCATTATGAAAATTCATAATCCCATGTCTAGAAAAGTTGGCTTCATCCGTAAATAGAATATTGGCCACAAAATTCGGATTGTTCGCGATTTCACGTAAAATCCATTGACAATACTGTATGCATAATGGATAGTCAGTATGTAACAAATGTTGAACACGTTGAACGTGATATGGATACAATAAATTATCTTTTAGAATATTCCAAACAGTTTTGTTACTAATATTTACTTCATCTGCAACTTTTCTTGTACTCGTTTCTGGATGTTGGTCAATAATTTGAAGAATCTGGTTTTCCAATTGGGGATTTCTCACAGTTCTGGGTCGTCCAATAATATTCTTCGATTTAGCAAAAGTTCCAGTTTCTTGTAAACGAATATGTAACTTAGTAAACGTATCTGAACATGGTAAACGATTATTTGGATAACGCTGGGCATATGTACGTCTAGCTTCTAAGGCATTACCATTCGCTAATCCGTACAAAAAATGCATATTAGCCATTTCAACATTAGTAAACACTGGCATAGTTATTAACTAAACACAGAGTCAATCAAATAAAAATGTACGATTTTTGCGTTGGTTTTCAAATTTGACACTTGTCAACATTATTTCAAAGGCCACTTAGAATAAGCATGTTTTTGCGTATTACTTCTAAAAACCACTAGCGTCACCGGGAAAAATTAATTTCACGTACAATCAGAACTGACTTATTACAATAAATTCAACACCCTGTATCTCATAAACGACAACACCTATCACACATATTTATATGAACTTTTCGTCTTAAAATTGAGTAACGAAGTGCCCCATATAATATTTTAGATTATTTAAGAAACACCCTGTATACAGGACTAAAGTATCTTCCTGTAAGGCTCCTTTTGGATTTCATTGGATACCTCACTATCTTGCTCCATAAATAATGTAGACGAACTATAATCTGATTTTGAAAATCCTAGTGATCTTACCACTTACTTCATTATCAAATTACTTATCCCAGTGATCTAGTGAGCTAACGATAGAAGAAACAGGGAAACTCTTAGAAAATAAGAAAGCCTACGAAAACCTTAGGAAAGAAAATGAAGAAATCGAGGAAAAAATTACAACCTTGGGAAAGAACTGAATGACGAAAAAGCAAATCAAAGAAAAAAACCAAAAGACGAAGAAACCAGATCTAGGAGTTCTAGAAGTACCTAGAACAACTAAAAAGACAGAGCAAAAACTGGTATACATCTATGGACCCAACGAAGAGGAACGCCAAAATAGTAATCAAAAGACTAGCACATGATTTAGAACTAGAGGACATCAAAGCTCCCGATAGATACTAAAATATCACAAAGAAGATCAAGAGCACAAAGAAGCTTAACACCTTTGTTTTGTTTGTTTTCGAAATTGAAACCAAAGTTTTATTATACTAAGTGACATAAAAATCACCCAGTTTAAATGATTTTATTTTTACAAAATTTTGAAGAAATACCTATGCATACTGTGCTTTAAAGAATTATTTTTTTTGTTATAACATCACATACCTATTGTCACTTTTAAATTGGGATATTTGTGTTTCAGGTACAAATTGCTTATGGAACAGGAGACAATCTAGGTTGGGATTGTGGTGGATCTCTCATCAGTGAATTATTTGTTCTAACAGCTGGCCATTGTCTAAAAAGCCCTTTGAAGTAAGTTGTAAAGTACGTTTCACAATAATTCGTTGACTTGGTACCTGCTCTTAACTGCTCTTAAGGGATTACTAATAATAAAAGGTGGTTAATATTTCTTCGAACATTTACAGAAAAGTATTATTTATTTTATCCAGGAAGATATATTTTGAATTTTAAATTATTATTACTGACCATCAATAGTAAATCATTAGTGAATGATTTTTGATTTTCTTAATCATCTTGGAAGAGAAAGTGGGAGTTTCGGGGTAATTTGTTTTTAAAATTCTCTCCTAGAATTTTAGTTTGTACTAAACATTATACTCTGAAAGTAATCCTGTGTTTATAACTAAGTATGTGGCGTCCTTGGGCAAAAAAAGTGCATTTATCGCCGGATGCGAAACAAATTGTGAAAAATGTGTTTGAAACATTGAATAATCGAGGTTATAGTGTAACCGATGCAGCAGAAGAAACATGTAAGTTAACCAAAACCCCAATATCCACAGTAAAAGATATTTTCAATAAGCCAATAAGTAAACGAAAAAAACGAAGTGACGTTAATAATACCAAATGTGTTGATGAAATACAAAAAGATATAATCCGACGAACGATATATGTCCTATACCAAGAACAAATGATACCAACCCTAGATTGTATAAAAAAAACGGTTACTTAAAGACGACACGGGAATTATTTGTAGCCGTACAAGTTTGTGGAGAATTATTTCTCAAATGGGATTTAAATATTGTACCATTAATA
Organism: Ophraella communa; assembly: GCA_035357415.1. Lineage (NCBI taxonomy): Eukaryota > Metazoa > Arthropoda > Insecta > Coleoptera > Chrysomelidae > Ophraella > Ophraella communa. Next base: position 2,425,175 of record CM068995.1, read on the forward strand.
AAAGACAAGTGATAATGGAGTCATATCGTTTACGAATGTAGCGTTGTCATTACTTAAAAGCTATTCAAAAATATAGAAGTGAAAACCTTTCAATAATCTACCTCGACGAGACATGGTATGATACCCATGATACTCCAACGAAGGGTTTTGTTGAGTCATCGGAAAATTGCAAAACAAAGGCTCCATCAAATAGAGGACAAAGAATTACAATAATACATGCCGGATCAGAAACAGGTTGGGTTCCAAACGCTTTATTGTTATCAGCAAAGAATATTAAAGATTCAAGTTTAGATTATCACAAAGATACGACAGCAGAACTCTTTGAAGATTGGTTTGAGAATTATTTATTGCCGAATATACCGGAAAAAAGTATAATTGTAATGGACAATGCAACTTATCATAGCCGTCAATTAAATAAAGTACCAAATAGCAACAACAATAAATGGGAAATTCAAGAGTATTGGTTAAAGAATGACCTTTATTTTGAAGAATCGTACACAAAACGTGATCTCTTACAAGTTGTAGCAGCGTTCGGTATTGAAAAAGAATACGTTTGTGATACTATTGCTAAAAATATGGGCCACATAGTGTTACGGCTTCCCCCATATTATTGCATGTTCAATCCTATAGAACACATGTGGCATCAGCTAAAATCCAAAGTTAGATCGGAAAACGTTTCACCCACATTAAACTCAAGTGTTATAGAGTTAATCAGAAATGTGACAAGTAATATTCCCATTGATAGCTGGAAAAATTCGATTCAGCATGTTATTAAGGTTGAAGGTACATATCGAAATGTTAATGTAACTGTAGCACCCTTAGTTATTAATTTAAATGAAGATGATAGTGATACTGAACTACATTTAGATTAAATAGTTGTAAATAATGTAGAATTAGTTCATTTGTTTAATTGCAATTAATAAATAAAGTTAAAATTTGCTTTTAAAAAATTTCCTGATTTTTTTTACAAAATAAATTTAAGTTTTAGTAAATGTTAACTTAGTTTTATTTAAATCAATTTTTTGGGATACCCTGTAGTACAAAATATTTTTAAAATGTGGCCATGATTAAACTAAATCTTTTTTATTTGTAACATTTTTTGACAACATCTGCCAATTAGATGAAATAGACCAAAGCGTATACGTATACGTAAGTTTCAACAGTTTTTTTAATTTCATTTAATAAATAAACTTAAAATTTGTTTGTTTGTTTTTAAAAAAATTCGTGATTTTTTTTACAAAATAAATTTAAGTTTTAGTAAATGTTACTGAGTTTTATTTAAATCTATTTTGAAAACCGGATTACGGATCTGTTAATGTTTACTGTACAGTGAGAAATTTATAACCTTTCATTACTAATCCCCTAAGGTAAGGTACCGAGTCAACGAATTATTGTGAAACGTACTTTAGATGTAAATTTAAAATAGCAGTTTAATTTTTCATATGTAATTTTTAGAGGAGATGCTAGAATGGTTAGAGGAGGGATTTCGAACCAATCAGACATGGCACATCTACAAATAAGAAATGTCGTTGACAGAATCAAATACCCTAACTACAACTACCAAAAGTATCATGATATAGGGCTTATCAAAGTCGACCGTAGTTTTATTTTAAACACATATTTACGGCCTGCATGTTTGTATACAGAGCGCAATGTACCAGTTTCACACGCCATAGCTTCAGGATGGGGTTTGACAGATTTTGCGGCCGACGAAGGCAGTCAGAATCTGCTTAAAGTAATTTTGGAATTCTTTACTGCAGAAAAATGTAACTTTACGTATAGAAGACAAATTAATAGGCAGGACACCGAGTTACCATTGGGCATTATAGACGATATAATGATCTGCGCGGGATCTAAAGAAAACAGAAAAGATACTTGCCAAGTAAAATATGTTTTTGAAGCGTAAAATATAATTGTTTGATTTATTTTGTTTTTTATAGGGAGACTCGGGTGGTCCGTTGCAGATAATACATGAAAACACCAAAGATATCAAATGTATGTACGAAATAATTGGAATAACTTCGTTTGGAATTGCTTGTGGCCTAGCGACAAATTTACCGGGGGTGTATACTAGGGTATCATATTATATCAGATGGATAGAACAAACAGTATGGCCATACATTTAAATATTTAAGCAAATTATTTTTTAAATTTGTTTACTTAGATTTAAATTTTAAAAATTAAACTGTGAGTATTTTATAATTAAACATAATAAATAAATAAAACGTATTCGTAACCTTTCCAATGTAGTGTTAATTTTTACAAAAAACAAGTCAACCAAACTATGAAAGACATTCAAAGATGTTGGGAAAAATATTTTGATATTATTTTTTTCCATTTTGTACTATACAGGGTGTTTCAAAAAAGGTAACACCGTCTCTAGGATAGGTAAAAAACTGAAAAATAATTGGGATTTGCTTAGTAAAATTTTTTTCTAACGCCATCCGTTTTCAAGATAAAGGGCGTTGAAGAAAATGCAATGAAATTTTATACGAATATGTTTTGGAAGCTGATATATCCCATGAATTTGTTTTTATAACTAACTCTCATAGAGGGCGCTAGTTACACGATTCATACAACGTATTATTCAACATAACTTTTTTTAGGGTAGAATTATTAGTCAAAACTCCAAGTGAACATAAACATCGTTTAATTCTACACCAAAAAGGTACTCTTGGTAAAACTCGATATTATGTACCGTTTTCGGAATATTTTGATTTGAAAATTATGAAGTAATAATCGCTCCTGGTATAAACTAATGATAAAGTTCGCTTTTCTCTAAGTTTGCCATGTAAAATTGACATTTATTGATTGTTATGACAATAAGTCATAAGTCATGCTCTATCGGAAGTCTCATCGCAGTAACAGAAAAAAACTGAAACCGAACAGAATTTTCACTTTACGGTAACGCCGATCTATACTTCTTTCTTATAATTTTAAAAATAAACAGGTTTTTGATAATTTACAAAAGCATGCATAACAGGTCGGCTGAAAAGTCCCCGGTCTACCATAGTAAAACAAAATATTTTGACAAAATTCATTTTTTTTATTCAACATAGTTGCCTTCAAGGGCGATACAGCGATTATAGCGACCTTATAACTTTTCGATACCATTTTTGTAGTACTCCTTCGGTTTGTCTTCAAAATAGGCTTCAGTTTCGGCGATTACCTCAGTATCAGAGCCAAATTTTTTCACGCGAGCATTCTCTTCAGGTCAGAGAGAAGGAAAAAGTCGCTGGGGGCTAGATCTGGAGAATACGGTGGGTGAGGAAGCAATTCGAAGCCCAATTCATGCAATTTTGCCATCGTTTTCGATGATTTGTGACACGGTGCATTGTCTTGATGAAACAACACTTTTTTCTTCTTCATATGGGGCCGTTTTTTCGCGATTTCGGTCTTCAATCGCTCCAATAATGCACAGTAATAGTCGCTGTTGATTGTTTTTCCCTTTTCCAAATAGTCGATGAACAATATACCGTGTGTATCCCAAAAAACTGAGGCCACAACTTTGCTAGCTGACTGTTGAGTCTTTCCATGCTTTGGTGGCGGTTCACCGGCCGCAGTCCGCTCAGCTGACTGTCGATTGGACTCAGGCGTGTAGTGATGGAGCCAAGTTTCATCCATAGTCACATATCGACGCAAAAAATCGGGTTTATTACGACTTAACAGCTGCAAACACTGCTCAGAATCATCAATTCGTTGCTGTTTTTGGTGGATTGTGAGCACGCGCGGCACCCATTTCGCACAGAGCTTCCGCATACCCAAATATTCGTGAACGATATGTCCAACACGTTCCTTAGATATCTTTAGAGTGTCAGCTATCTCGATCATATTCACTTTACGGTCACTCAAAATCATTTTGTGGATTTTTTTGATATTTTCGTCGGTAACCACCTCTTTTGGGCGTCCACTGCGTTCACCATCTTCGGTGCTCATTTCACCACGCTTGAATTTTGCGTACCAGTCAATGATTGTTGATTTTCCTGGCGCAGAGTCCGGAAACTCATTATCAAGCCAAGCTTTTGCTTCAACTGTATTTTTTCCTTTCAAATAACAATATTTAATAAGCACACGAAATTCTTTTTTTCCATCTTTTTGAAAATAACAAAAGTTGCTTCACTAAAAATGTAATATCTCACAAACTAATAATAGTCCGACAGCTGTCAAATTTTTACACGAATCTTTTGAAGGTTGATACTATCTAAAAATGAAATGGATTTAATTCTAGTGTCGTCATCTATAGGTCAGACCGGGGACTTTTCAGCCGACCTGTTAAAATATTTTAGATAGGTACCTTGAAAATACAAAATGTTACTAAAACGTTCCACTCATGAAACTCTATGAGTATGATAAAGAATACAAATCGATTCTATTTGTTCCGCCCTCGTCTGGCAACGCTGTATAATTCTACAGGAGTTAAGTTTACGCTTGTAATCAGTGGCGTGCTATTTTTAAAAAATATTTTTATTGGAATATATGTATGAATAGTAAATACTCTGTTTTTCACTTAAATAGTGATTATCATCAATAATAATTGTACCGGGTGTCCGAATAAGAACGGCTCTCGGCCATATATCAGTAACCATTGATAGTACAGCTTCGGGAAAAAAAAATTTATAATAAAAATGGCCTCGAGAAACACCTGGAAATTATTTACAGACTCGTAGGTCTACCGCTAGAGGACTTCCTAAAATTGAATGTTCTTGTCCTTTTTATGATGTTTTTAAATATTTCAATATCACTGTTACTGTCACCGGTAAACGCCTGTAAGGTAGTTGAAATGGAAAAAATATAAAAATAGTAGTGGGCCATGGAAAACAAAGCACGCAGACATGTGTCAAATTATTAAACAAAGTAAAGTAAAATTATTAAATGCCGTTCAGTATAACCAGAGTATTCTAATATTCAAAGGAAAATACTTAAAATTTACACGTTTCTTAAGATATCTCGGGATAGGAAAAAGATATTGACATGCGGTTTTCACCATTTTGTTGCTAATTTGGTCTAATTTTATAATTCATGGTTAAAATTGCATGCTTCTATTTAATATTTTTCAAAGAGAACTAGATTAAAAAAAGAAAAAAAGTTTCGCCCTCTAGCGGGCACGTCACTTATTAGGTTGTTTGGAAATGATAACTATAATATTGGTGGAAGAAAGCTGTTATCAACAAGACCAAGTTTGCAAAGATCGGTTAAACAGGACCGGACTTACAGACCTTTTTCTAAAATAATGTTCCCACTCTCCCCCACCTTATATTTAAAAAGATAGACTAAAACTTTTGAAACCAAAAATACGCAGAATTGTTCGTAGAATTTAATTATCGCATTAAAAATGCCCCTTAATAAGGCAATTTTTGTAAAATTTTGATTTCTTCATTCTTAGTATTAAATTACGCCCTCTAGCAGTAGACCTACGAGTCTGTAAATAATTTCCAGGTGTTTCTCGAGGCCATTTTTACTATAAATTTTTTTTTCCCGAAGCTGTACTATCAATGGTTACTGATGAGAGCCGTTCTTATTCGGACACCCGGTACAAATAAAATGCAATTGTTAATTGATTAATATGTATTAAATAACCAAAAAGAAAATATTAAAATATTGTACTCAGGCAATAATTTCCATACCTGTTGGTTGGACGAAAATATCGTAAACAAACAAATATTTTAACTTACTTGTGAAAAGAAACATGGGGACTTAAATATTTCAGTTTTTTACAAACTTGGCAATATCGAAACGTTTATTTCACTAAATTTCACTCAAATATTTCCCATAACTTCGCCAAAAAACACCAATACAACTCCAAAAGCTCCTTGCAATTGCAATTGCAACAATGCTAGAATTAGTTTAAGAGAGTGTGTCAAATTTCATAGTATAACCGCTTCTGCGCCTGGTATCATTCAGACAAGCCATGCGGCATTGTCGCTTATCGAGCAACTAATTTCTCTGATCTAACCGAATGAAATAGTTGAGTGGTTAAACATCCTATGACGTAAGCTGTGTAATTTAGGTTATAATTCGTAACATACAGGGTGTTTCTTAAGTAATCTAAAATATTATATGGGGCGCTTCGTTACTCAATTTTAAGACGAAAAGTTCATATAAACATGTGTGATAGGTGTTGTCGTTTATGAGATACAGGGTGTTGTACGTGAAATTAATTTTTCTTGGTGACGCTACTGATTTATATTTTTTTATTATTTTATTACAAGCAACATGTGTTAAACATAAAGAAAAATAATACATTTCAGAGCAAATGTTCAAAATGTCCACCTCCAGCTAAAATGCAAGAATCCGCTCGATGTCTAATGGATTGTCGAATACGTTCGAAGATACCAGGATTGTTACGAATAACATTACAGCCGTCTATGATACGATTTTGAAGATATTGTACGTTTAATATCAGTGTTGTGTAAACAAGCGATTTCAAATATCCCCACACACAAAAATCCAGAGGATTGTGTCCAGGTGATCTAGGGGGCCACGGGTGTGGAGATCCTCGTCCGATCCAATGGCCTGGAAAAACATTATTTAAAAACTCGCGTACAATCACTGAAAAATGTGGAGGAGCTCCGTCATGCATGAACCACATGCGCCTTCTAATAATAATAGGTACATCTTCCAAAAGAAGTGGAAGTTCATTTTCTAGAAAATGTTGGTATGTCTCACCGGTTAACCGTACAGGAAGGAAAAATGGTCCAATTAAATAATCATCGATGATGCCAAGTCAAACATTGACCGAAAATGTTTGTTGAAATCGTTTTACACTTATGGTATCGGGATTTACATCTGCCCATATGTAGTCATTATGAAAATTCATAATCCCATGTCTAGAAAAGTTGGCTTCATCCGTAAATAGAATATTGGCCACAAAATTCGGATTGTTCGCGATTTCACGTAAAATCCATTGACAATACTATATTCGTAATGGATAGTCAGTAGGTAACAAATGTTGAACACGTTGAACGTGATATAGATACAATAAATTATCTTTTAGAATATTCCAAACAGTTTTGTTACTAACATTTACTTCATCTGCAACTTTTCTTGTACTCGTTTCTGGATGTTGGTCAATAATTTGAAGAATCTGGTTTTCCAATTGGGGATTTCTCACAGTTCTGGGTCGTCCAATAATATTCTTCGATTTAGCAAAAGTTCCAGTTTCTTGTAAACGAATATGTAACTTAGTAAACGTATCTGAACATGGTAAACGATTATTTGGATAACGCTGGGCATACGTACGTCTAGCTTCTAAGGCATTACCATTCGCTAATACGTACAAAAAATGCATATTAGCCATTTCAACATTAGTAAACACTGACATAGTTATTAACTAAACACAGAGTCAATCAAATAAAAATGTACGATTTTTGCGTTGGTTTTCAAATTTGACACTTGTCGTCAACATTATTTCAAAGGCCACTTAGAATAAGCATGTTTTTGCGTATTACTTCTAAAAACCAGTAGCGTCACCGGGAAAAATTAATTTCACGTACAATCAGAACTGACTTATTACAATAAATTCAACACCCTGTATCTCATAAACGACAACACCTATCACACATGTTTATATGAACTTTTCGTCTTAAAATTGAGTAACGAAATGTCCCATATAATATTTTAGATTACTTAAGAAACACCCTGTATTAATATAAGAGATATAATCAACAAATACTATAGTTAATTCAAAAACAATGTTAGGTCTATAGTTCTTACTGAGTTATTATTAGTTATAGGTGGAAGTAAAAAACATAAAATTTATGTAAATAATTTATTTAAATTAATTTAGATTTGTGCTTCTATTAGAAACAAAACCAGTACCAAACAAGAAAAATTTTAAATAAATATTCTTCTAAAATTTTTCCTAATTTGTATACACTGGTATAGTTTATCTTTAATCTATAAGCAAGAATTTTAAAATCCAGTCAGACCTCCCCTTCCCACCCTCATTTTGCTACCCAGTACAATTTATTAAAATTACACCATTTTTAATATTATATCTAAAGATGCATAAGTTTAATTTAACCAATTTATTCTAGTAAGTATAAAATACCTAACAATATAGGAGGTCTACAATATGTTTTTAATAACAATGTGATTGTAAAATATGTGATAGATTAACAATTCCATACAGTATTTAATAAAAAAGTATGACTATATTTCACATTTTTGTTGTGGTAACAATAGAAAATCAAATAAATATTTTTTTTGGAATTTTTAAACTCAATTACTTACGTATAGAAAATATCATCTCTTTCAATTAAATCAAACTAATTAAATATAAAAATATATAACTCTAAACAAATATAATACTGCCGTAGTCTTAATTTTGTTAAATAATTTTATTTGTAGAAAAAATAAAATTACTTCTTCCTACATAACTAAAAGCTTTTTAAGATTATTTAAAAATTATCAGAATTATCCCACATATATAAGTGACGTAAAAATCTGAACACCCACTTTAAATAATTCTATTTTTATAAAATTTTGTATAAGTACTTACTGAAGCATAATAAGTAAATGATAAAAATTTCAAAATGATTGCCCTTCTGTGGTATCTCATTCCAGGCAACCACCAACTTGTCTCGAAGTTCTTCTAAAGTCTGAGGAGGACGTTGCAAATTGAGCAAACTCCTACCCATCATATCCTACACGTGCTCAATTGGGGATAAGTCGGGAAATCTTGGTGGCCAAGGTAAAAATGTGACATCATTTAGTTGAAAAAAGTCTATTGTGACTCTTGCGACATGTGGTCGGGCATTACCGTGTTGAAAAGTTGGATTTGCCAGGGTGCCAAGATAGGGTAAAAGATGGGGTTCTAAAACTTCTTGGATATAACGCTGCGCGTACATGTTACCTCTGATGAAGATTGAAGGTGATCTCGAACCATAAGCTATAGCACCCCAAAACATAACTTCAACAGTTTGATGAACATGTGGTCGCTATGAAAACAGGCCAAAACGGTCCCTTAAGGCCAATAATCTTAGGCAGAGATCTTCACGGTCTGTTGTTCTACGCGGGCGTCCAGAGCCCCTTGCTCTTTGTGTACAGTCTTCTCGAAGCCATGCCTGACAACACCTAACCTCGGTGCCTACACTTTTTTGCACTCTAACTGCAATTTTTCGATAAGAAAATCCAGCTTCCCACTATAGGAACCCTATCAAACTAAGTTGACGAAATCGTACAGGTCTCAATACCCTAGGCATCGTAACCATTCGTCAAGGACCAAAATATGCCATTTTTGGATCTTTACTACGGCTACAATATTCATTTTTGGATTGTTATGTTGGTGGATTTCAAAAAAAGCAGTATAAAAACCGGAATCTTCAACTGATAAGGCTTAAAATTTTACCAATTGTTTATTTCAATAAAATAAATAAATCCACTAAATTTTATTAAAACAAAATCATTTAAACTGGGTTTTTGGATTTTTATGTCACTTCTATCAATAAATAAATTACAAGTATTCTATATACAGTTTTATACGGTCAGTCATTTTCCTCCCATGTCAGTATAGTTTTGAGGATCTTCATTACTTGGAGTCTTCACTCTTCTAGGTACCTTAAGTGGAGTTTCATACCCCTGAGTATTGGATATCTTTTCATCCGTAATTTTTTCCAATTCCTCATTCAGTTCTTTTTCTCGCGTTTCACATTTTTCCAAAGATTCCGTTCTAGATAAAAGATTCAGGAAACTTATATCCGAGGAATCATCTTCATCCATATTAGGCTCTGAAAAAGGAAACAACATTTAAAAAAAACTGTATTAAACCTTACTTTTTGGAAGTCTATCTTACTAAGAATAATAAAAAACCTTTCAAACTCTTCGTTTTAAATCACAATGACAGCCGTTTGTCACATATATCAATCTGACGATGCTAAATCTAGTGAAACGGCTGTCATTGTTATTTATAACCTAATTCTTTCAATTAAACATGGAATTTCCTTTAAAACGAAGAGTTTTTTATTATTCTTAACAACATTTTTAATCATTAAGGTTTAAGTGGACCCCCGGAAAAAATAACTACACATTCAAAAATTTTGAAAAAATTCATGAATATGTATTATATCGCGACTAGTATTTTCCGAAAATTTAATCAAAATCGCTCGAGTAGTTTTCGGGAAAAACAAGAAAAACTATGTTTTCTCACGTATAAAACTCAAAAACTAGTCGAACGATTTGAACTATTTTTTGTAATATTATGCATCTTCTTTAATAAAATATATACAAATTTTTTGAAAATTTTTGAATGTACAGTTTTAACACAAAAAAATCAAAAAATATTAATTCATGCCTAAATCATTTATTCGAATATTTTTTTTTATTTTAAAGTTTGAAACAATTAAATGGATATGTTTTTAAGTATTTTACAAAAAAAAATTGTTATTTAAAAACGTTTGTTTTACAAAATTCGAATATAACAATAATACGATTTAAAATTCGCACATTAAATTATTACCTCTGGGAGGTGCTGACGTCTACATCGCTATGCAGAACTTTTAAAAACATTTCAGTAAAGCACACACAGATGGTGCGATTTTTAGAAACATCGTTCAACAGTGTTGCCGATATAATATTATAACCTAGACACTCAAGAAATTGATTGATACCTCATTTTGTATAGCTTCTAAAGTACAATTATTATTTTATCGATTAAGATACAGAGAGTGGGTTAGAATGTAAAGTTTAACTTCTTTAGTATTATTACTGCTCGATAACGAAGCCAACAAAAAAAGAAGGGTCTGTTTTTAATCTTTCAATGACATAGGTATGCCTCGAGCATATACTTATACATGGTGCAAATGAAAGAAATAAATTGGTTATTTTCTAAAACGGCGACATTGAAAAATCGTGTAACAGGTCAATTTTTAGTTTTAAACAGGTTAGAAATTAAAAACAGGTTAGACATTTTTTTTAAGTTTTCATACCTCATTTTGTCTAGCTCTAAAGTACAATTATTATTTTGTCGCTTTATAGGTACAACTATATAAAAAAAAATATAAACAATAAAATCAAGAGACAACAATAAAGTCTTACATTTGTGGTTTAATTAGCATTTAGATGCAGATTTCAGTTTGGATTTTTGGTTAAAAATGTACTTACAATAGGTACCTAATTTATTAAGCAGGGGGAGCTACAAAATTTAATGAATAGGTGGCAAATAGGTAACCTAACCTAACATTTTACGAAAATAGGTAGGTAAAAATAAAACAATTTTTATTTACTTATCAGCAATAAAAAATAGTCGATAATAGTACAATAAATACAAATGTGTATATTATATTTTAAATGCGACTACAGTTGTTACATTATCTCATTTAATACTTATTTTTCTACGGCCATACGTTAACAGTATTATTAAATATCCAGAACCTGAAATTTAATGATATCCATTAAGATATTATTAAATTTAAAACTAGATAAATTATAATTATTTTAAATAATAACAAACTTTTCGCGGACACCCTGTGTAAATTCAGTAAAGTAAAAATTGACATTATTTATTTAACAGAGCCTGTATTACAGACTATTTACTAAAGTTTTAGTGGTGTACATTAAATTAAGGTTACTTACTTCCAAGTTAGGTCCAAGTTTTTCAGAAGAGATTTTTCAGGGAACAATTTATAATGTAAAGTCGTCATTAAATCTATCTATCTAATATTTGAATATTATACTACTGAATACCATAACTTGTAAATTATATTTACCAAAAAACCTACTATTGATATTTATCTATTTACTGATAGATATCTCCGACGATGTATAGGCATCACCCAAAGATATTCTAATAAGTCTGGTAACTCCTTTGATGTAGTGGAAATTTGCAGCTTTTTTTGTGAGCGGTCGTAAATTATCGGTACAATACTTGATATCTTAAATTGCGGACAGGTAAATGGGTAAGATACTTAAAAGGGGAATTCACATAAAAGAAACAATGAGGTTTAAGAATCTTTATTTACTTATGTTGAAATATTGATTTCATGTTGGTACCTACAATAGTTTATCTCTGTTAAAATATTATTTTCTTCATAGTTAATATTATTTTGTTTGAAAAAGTGAAAGTTTCCATTTATTTTAACATTTTGTAAACATACTGCAAACCTTGTAAAGGTTTATCTTTGTAGTAAGAATAAGTGTGCTGGAACAGAGTAATAAAAGTCAGGTAGAATTTTGAGCTTAAATCGTTGATTGAAAATAAAGAAAACCTAAAAATTCTAAAAGCCATCTTCATAATTGTATGAAATTAACGTTACTAGGGCCAACTAATGTCATGGCTCAATTAGATTCGGCTTTTTGATTAAATATACAGAAACATATTGAAAATGTGTCGAAGAATCGATATATTTTTTCCAAAAAATAAATTAATTCTGTTAAATTTTATGGAGCTTCGGGGACATAATGAGAGTTTGACTTCCGAGAATCTGGGAATATTTCGTGGGCTTATTAATTTTTCGGCTCCAGAAATCCAATATTTCAACACGAAAGGCGAAGAAACGACGATAAAATTAATGGGAGAGAACCCCCCTTCAGAGTTGGGTCGGATACTGAAAAGTGTCCGGATATCGGATACTCAAAATGTATCCGGATACTTTTTAAAAAAGTAGGTACTTTCATTTAAAAATGTATTCGGGTACAAGTATCCGGATATTTTTTTCGGATACTTTGAAGGATACTTTTTTAACAAGGCCATAAATTATTATTATTAGAACTGTGTAATATGCATGTATTTTTAATGTAATATATAATAATAAAAATACATTAATTGAAGAAAGAAATCAGAAAGTACTCAAAAAATTGTGTATTGCTTAGGAATAATAAAACTAGAACCTAAACTTATAAGGAAAATTTAAATTAAAATAAAAACGTACTAATACAGAAAGTATTCCAATTGCTGACGAAGTCAGAAGTGAAGTGCATTTGCCTTGTAAGTACCAATACCTCAAAGTGTTAATCGCTTAAAGCTTTTCTTTTAGGCGTATAAATCATAGTTGTAAAAGAGAAAAGGAAGGGCAGTGTTATGCATTATCGGCGAGCGATAAATATTTAAAAGTATCCGAATATCAAAAAAAGTATCCGGATACCGGATACTTTAAAATTTGGCTACGGATACCGGATATAAAATTTAAAAAGTATCCGGATACAGCTTTCGGATACATAAAACGTATCCGGATATTGTATCCGGATACTACCCAGCTCTGCCCCCCTTACAAGGTAAACTTTTTTAAAAAATCGCAGAACACCTTACAATTCTTACCATGAGACGCCACTGATCAGATCATTAGTTAATTTCTTCGATTTTATTCAATTTTCAACCTTCCTAAAACCCCCTCAATGTACACCAATGAGGGTTTTATATTTCGGAAAATAAATGTTGACAATTGTAAATATTTCTGAAAAATTTTATTTGAATCAGATATCTTTCTTTATGATTTTTTCAAATATTTATCCCCTCTAAAAAACCCCTTCCTACGTTCATATTTTTCCCAAATATAATCAGCTCTATATTTTCACTTATCCGATTTTTGGTGAAAATTTTGTGAAAATCCATTCTGCGGTTTGTTCTTGCTGGCGAAAAGTTAAGCATAATCAAATATTATTAATCTACAAAAATTCCACCTATGTATTAGATTGGGAATTTAATTTATATAGGTTATGTATTTATTAATTTTATGGAAATAGCAGCTATATAAAAACAATAAATCACTAAAACCACTAAGCACAAACAAGAAAGCGAAAAACGAATAACGACTATAAAATTTGGTGTAGATGTGGCAATTTCGCATAAAGAGAACAACATCTTGCCGCACAATTTTCGTTTAGCATCTAGTGACTACTTGCGAATGTTTTTTTCCAAGGTATTAAATTTTGTAGAGACGTTTACAGATTACTGTATTCATAGAAAAGGAACAGAACTAGCGGAGTGCTCGCACCGCCATCTCGCGTTTGAGAATCAAAAAATAGTCGACTCCACTTAAACCTTAACGTGGATAACTCACCCTCAACTTCTTCAAACGGAGACATAAAATATCCTCTATTGTAAATAGCATTATTTGAAAGGTTAATATACTCCATTTTGTCTTCAAGCAGTTTTTCAAACCACTTACTTAATTCTTGAAAACTGGGTCTTTGTTGGGGATCCATGTGCCAGCAATTTATCATTACTTTATACCTAAAAAGATTTCAGCAAATTAACAATTTTATAATTAAGATTGGGCCTCGGGCCAGAGGCCCTCGGGTTCGTAAGACGTCGCCCTCAGAGCATAAACATCTATTTATACCCTTGATACATAAATAACTATTATGAGTGCACTTACAGAGCTGGAGAACAATTGTCCGGACGTTCCATCCTATAACCTTGACGTAAAAGATGAAACAAATTTTGGACGGCTATTCCTGGATAAGGCGTCGCTCCTAGCGTTACTAATTCCCACAATAATATACCGAAACTCCAAACGTCCGATTTCGTCGTATAAATATGATCTGCTAGAGATTCTGGTGCCATCCATTTTACTGGAACTAAGATGGTTTTATAAATATAAAAAATGTTAACTTTGTTTTCATGTAAGTATATTTATGGTGCAGGGAACATGGTTAAGAAACTTACCTCGTCCTTTACTTCTTTTCAAATACGCATTATCTTCATATACATCTCTTGTTAATCCAAAATCTGAGATTTTACATACTTTGTCCTCAGCTAAGAGCACATTTCTTGCAGCCAAATCTCGATGCACTAACTGAAAACAAGTGATAATTAATAAAAATGTAAAACTTATACTGGCTCAGCTTGAACCCTGAAATTATTTATATACTACTCGATATCTTATATTATTTGTAACTCTATGTCCCTAATCTTCCTAATAGACGTTTTGTACAGAGTTAGGTGGTCAGTCAGGCAAATTAGTACTTCAATTACTAAGAATTTTTTTATTATATAAATAGTTATTTGATTAAGGTAATATTAAACAACTTCTGTTGATATTATACTCATTATACTATTATCGAATATTTAAATGTTACAGGCCCGGATGTTAGAAACATAGATATCAGCATGGTATCAACCGACTAACAGATATCTCTCTGTTATGCTAAAATTGGCGTGTTACAACCGCAGTTATTGGTAAATCCTCTGTTACAGAGGCTTTAAATTTAACAGCGTATTTTTATAAAGTTACCTTACAGTTACCATACTGTTACGGAGGAAACATGCACAATAAACTCTAAATAATAAGATTTTATTTATAATATAGGTTACAACGTTACAACAGTATGTTTTAAAATGTATTGTGATCAGAAAGCAATGGCATCTAATTCGTCATCTGAATCATCAGATGAGGAAATTCTGGAATTTGTACAAGTGTTTCGACTGAGAATTTTTAGAGAGATTCAAGACCCGGGTGTTAGAAACATAGATATCAGCATGGTATCAACCGACTAAAAGATATCTGTCTGTTACGCTAAAATTGGCGTGTTACAACCGCAGTTATTAGTAAATCCTCTGTCACGGAGGCTTTAAATTTAACGGCGTATTTTTATACAGTTACCATACTGTTACAGAGGAAACATGCGCAATAAACTCGAAATAATGAGATTTTATTTATAATATAGGTTACAACGTTACAACAGTGTTTTAAAGTTTATTGTAAAAAAAAAGTTTGGGATTAGAAAGCAATGGCATCTAATTCGTCATCTGAATCCTAAAATGAGGAAATTCTGAAATTTGTACGAGTGTTTCAACCGAGAATTTTTAGAGATAGATTCAATCCCATGGTTTGTGTTTAATAAACCCTACAAAATACAAATAAAACAGAACACTGAGGCGGATGCTGCAAATGCAATACACATATACACAGACGGCTCAAAACCAAGGAAGGATCAGGATGTGGAGTCTACTCCAGATCACTTAGCCTAAGGATTAAATGGGGAATGGGAAAAAATACCAGCGTGGTTCAAACAGAACTGGCTGATATCTCAATCGCCGCAAAAGAGCTAACCAGAAAAGAAATTTCTGGCAAAAACATAATAATCTGCACTGATAGTAGACAAGCCCTACTAACCTTGAATAGACAACGTTTAATAATAATAATATCATACTAAGGTGGGTGAAAGGGCACGACAGGAGCAAAGGTAACCGTATTTCTGACTTTCTGGCCAGGATGGCGGCTGGACTGAAAATTTTGGGACCAGGCGACACCCATGGTTTGACGACTTCGACAATTGCGGAACTAGCCAAACGTTACACCCGTACTCAATCCCCTAAGAGATGGGATGAAACCAAAGGATGCAGTTTTGCCAGGATTACCCTGGGCGACCCTGAGAAGCTGGATACGAATAAATATTTGGCGATGACCAGGAAGAACCTACGTTTAACAGTGGGATTTCTGACTGGACACTGTCAACTAAAGAAACACCTCCATATTATGGTGCTAGTGGACATACCTCTATGCAGGAGGTGTGAATGTCCGGAGCTATCGTCGATAAGAGAGTGTGTGTAGGCCAAGCTACACCTGCCGACATTAAGGAGATGCCCCCTGGTAACCTGTCTTCCTTCCTGGGTAAGGCAGGATGGACAATGTCCTAGGAGGGCGACTCCTTGGGAGGATGTACAATGGGCCATATTATGGCCCAAGTGCTGTGGGTCTATACTCACCCTTCCTACTCTACAGACACAGAATCCCATGGACGAATATGATGAATTAATCGTTTTATTTTATTTATATTACTGATTCCTGAAAAATAGGTATATTATACCTATAAATATTTTATAGGTAGGTATATGAAATTAGTAGAAACCCTGACTCATACAACTAAAAACATATATAAACATTTTTATAAACTGTTTAGCATGAAAGAATTTTATACTTATAAATATAATTTAGAATGTAGGTATAATATTGTATTTAATTTTGCCAATATTCAACAACTACCATTCACAATTCAAATATCTATTGGAATTTGATTACGAGGACAGTAATGTTAATAAAAAAACGTGATATTTTCTACTTAGTTGTATTTAACGTTTTTGTCTTAACAAGAATAGATATATTTAATAATCACAATGTAAAATAAATTAAAACATCGAAATTCGAAATTAAAATATTTATTCCGAGCGCCAACGTCATCTATAGTGGAAAAGACAAACATAGCAAAATACACATTTCAAGAGAGGTGTATATCTCGACTAGGTGGTCATATGGTTTTGTTTCTAGCAAGCCAAAATAAAATAACTATCAGTTTACCGATACCAGTCAGGTACGTAACAGATTGGTACCTGTTGGTTTCTAGCACCCGGGCCACAGTATATTTAATTAGTTACTTACTTTCATATCGCTAAGAAAGGCCATTCCGTTGCATATTTGCCAAGCGAAGGACAGCAAATCCTTCGGCGTGATGTCACTCACTTTGGGTTCATCGTAATGGCAAGCTGGATCTTCTTTTTGTAATAATAAAGAAGATGTCGAATCGTTTTGTACGTGCCTTGTCCTTCGTAAATAATTTCTTAAACAATAAAATAGAAAATGGATAACTGCCATTATTTATTTTCATTTTGGTGTAAAACAGAGATAAATTTACCTCAACGAACCAAATTCAGCGTATTCTATTATGATATAAACTGGCCCTCCGGATGCGGTGCAAACTCCAAGCAATCGAATAACGTTAGGATGGGATACTTCTTTAAGCAATTGATACTCGGACAGGAGATCGCTTAGTTCAGATTCCCTAGCATCGTTTTTTAAAGTTTTAACTGCAACAGTGGTGTAGCCTAGAAAAATAAAAGTATGTATCTACCAAAAACCGCAAAAAGTCTTTTAACAATTATAACTGAAAAAATAGAAAATTGTTTCTATACCAAGCTTGACCGTGTTCTATGAAAAAACAACTACTTCCTGGGCTATATGCCCCAACAGACATTGAATTACATTCCAATAGAAAACGTGATGATGTCGATACTTAAAACCATCTCTATCGATTTGCAAATCAAGTATGGTTGATTTTTTTCCACATTTTCCTAATGTGAGTTTTATTATCTTCTTCTTGGGATAAATAATAGCAAGAAATCAAGTTTTTTTTAGGAAATTACAATAAATAATTGTATAGGTAAATCTTAAATGCCGCTAACTGCAAAGTTATCATCTAAATGGATTATTAGCACTTCAGTATCTTAATCACAGACAATTTCTCAGCATCTGTTGAAATGTGCACTAAATAATAATCATATATTCAAGCTGTCTACAGTTCATGACAAAGTGTATATTGTTAATTGGAAGTACAGTACAGTTTATCTGGTTTATTTTACATGCTAATTGCTTTTCCTTAATATCAAAAGTGAATTGCAAAATGTGTGGCACAACATTCAAGTCCAGTTTTTTCTTTCTCGTAGAAAGTTAACAAAAGAATATCGAATATAAAAAAGGTTGGGACCCGTCAACTTTGAAATTCAAATGTGAGCTTTTTAAACATAAATTTGAATGTACCGGGTGTATTAGAATACTCTGGTTATACTGAACGGCATTTAATAATTTTACTTTACATTATTTAATAATTTGACACATGTCTGCGTGCTTTGTTTTCCATGGCCCACTACTATTTTTATATTTTTTCCATTTCAACTACCTTACAGGCGTTTACCGGTGACAGTAACAGTGATATTGAAATATTTAAAAACATCATAAAGAGGACAAGAACATTCAATTTTAGGAAGTCCAAAATTATTAAATGCCGTTCAGTATAACCAGAGTACTCTAATATTCAAAGGAAAATACTTAAAATTTACACGTTTCTTAAGATATCTCGGGATAGGAAAAAGATATTGACATGCGGTTTTCACCATTTTGTTGCTAATTTGGTCTAATTTTATAATTAATGGTTAAAAAAAGGAAAAAAGTTTCGCCCTCTAGCGGGCACGTCACTTATTAGGTTGTTTGGAAATGATAACTATAATATTGGTGGAAGAAAGCTGTTATCAACAAGACCAAGTTTGCAAAGATCGGTTAAACAGGACCGGACTTAAAGACCTTTTTCTAAAATAATGTTCCCACTTCCCCCACCTTATATTTGAAAAGATAGTCTAAAACTTTTGAAACCAAAAATACGCAGAATTGTTCGTAGAATTTGATTATCGCATTAAAAATGCCCTTTAATAAGGCAGTTTTTGTAAAATTTTGATTTCTTAATTCTTAGTATTAAATTACGCCCTCTAGCGGTAGACCTACGAGTCTGTAAATAATTTCCAGGTGTTTCTCGAGGCCATTTTTATTATAAAAATTTTTTTCCCGAAGCTGTACTATCAATGGTTACTGATATATGGCCGAGAGCCGTTCTTATTCGGACACCCGGTACAGGGTGATACACGCAAGTCTGGCATCGATCATGATCTATATTTTTAATGAAACCTCCTGTATAGTTTTATGATTTTAAAAGCTCTTTAACAATACGATCTCAATGAACTATACCATGTAGGGTCTGGTATGAATTGTACAACAGGATGAAATTATGAAATTATTTATAATTTTGTTTACTTCTTGTGAAGTAATAATGAAATATAGTATCCGCCAAAATAAACAGTACCTACTAAAAATAAAAATAAAAATTAATTTTTAATTTCTGTAATGTAAGTGTTCAAAATGTTCACCATTTCGACTCAAACAAGCTTCATATCGATTGTATAAGTCAATAAACATATTTATAAAAAGTGATTTATGGAACTGCCGAAAAATATTTTATATTCTTTCCCGTAGTTCGGCAATATTCGCCGGCCGAATAATATATTTTTTTCCAACTGTATGCGTCAGGTGAATGAGAAGGATATTCGAAGTCTGTTCCCCGAGAAATTATTCTATTATCGAAATGCTGACGGAGTAAGTCTAAGGTGCGCACAGCTGTATGGCTCGTTGCACCATCTTGTTGGAACCATTGTGTGCAAAACTGTAGATTTCGTGCACGGCAAAAGTTATTTAGATCTCTCACAAAAGGTAAAATAATTTTCTCTCTATAACGTTCTTGGTTGGCAGTAAGTGGATTCTGATTATCATCTTCAACGAAATAAGGACCAATTATTCCATTACCAGATACCGCGCACCAAACGGTAACTCGAAGACTGTGGAGTGGTTTCTCTACAATGACATCAGGACGTTCAAATCCAAGGAATCTGGTTGTTTGTCGATTAATATAGCCGCTAAGATGAACGTGACTCCCGTCTGAAAACCATATGTTTTTCAAAAATTCGGGATCTTCGTAAATTAAACTCAACATGCGACCACAGTAAATTTCTCTTGCACGTTTGTCCGCAGCATTTAGTCGTTGTCCAACTTGAATACGGTATGGATAACCACCAATTGATTTGAACATGCGACGTAAAGACGTTTCACTTATGTTGAATTTATATGCAGTTCTTACAAGACTTCTTTGAGGTGATTGCACAACTTGGTTAAAAACACGTCCTTCATTTTCGTTAGTGCATACTGTTTTTCGACGACCTGAAGAACCTTTACGTTGACAAAATACACTACCAGTGCGACGAAATTTTTCAACAACAGCTAACATCACACTTTTACTAGAAGCTGCTTTATTAAATTTTTGTTGATATTTTATTGACACCTGTTCTAAGCCTGGACCATCATTACGACCTTTTCCGTATGAACGAAAATAATGCTCTACCAAAAACACTTTTTCTTCCGTTGTTAGAACCATTTTTAAATTAAATTTAACTGCAGCGTACTATGAATATATCAACTAATGACAATTAAGTCAAATAAGACAAATCCATATTACACAAACAACTCCACAGCACTCTCTGTTTAGTTTGGAAGCCTACCCTTACTAAACTTTCTGTTTGACCTGTTAGGATGGTAAGCAACACACGCGACAGGCAGTCAGTTATCAACTGACAGTGAACAGCACGCAGAAAGCAAGCAATAAGTAAAATAAGTCTATAAAATACTGTTGTCAGGATGGTATAAATAAATTATGACTGGTATACCGAGTGTATATAAATTAAGTAATTCAAATTAAATTGCCAGATAAATAATAAAAAGAAATTTTTGTAAATTACAATAAATAACTGTAGGTAAATCTTAAATCCCAAGCATCCCAAGCTTTTTACTGTGAATTAAATAATTCTTTTAATAACTTAAATTTTATCACAATTTTATTATGAGACCATTAATTATAATTGATTATTAGACCTCCTTCTACTGTAATATAGACTCTTTGTATTTTAAAAATAGTAATATATTCCCAATAAATTATGTTTTAAATTGTTAAATTGTCTATAATAATTATGAATAATACAAACCTGGCATTCCAGCGATATTCAGTGCCCTTGCACGCAGAACTTTCCCGAATTCACCTTCTCCCAAAGTCTGTTCGATACTAAGTTGTGATCTTGGAAACTCCCATTTAGGATCCGGCTACAAATGAAGAGTTGTATTACTCACTGTCTTAATCTAACCAGAATATCATTATCGTTACGTGTTATATTACTTATTGAGTCGACAACACGAAACCCAATGCCTATAGTGAAACATTAAAGAAAGGAGAGATTTCAAGGCAATTTTCACACGTTCCTCTGGCGAACAAAATATAAAAATTAATAACTCAAATATGTGTTTTTATACTGAATAGATATTGAACAAACTGTAAGTTGAGAAGACGAGGAAAATCTCCGAAAAAACTTTGACCAACATCGCAATCGCATCCGGCGCGAGGTGACATTGCTTTTATAAAACACAGGTTAGGTTAGGTTAGGTTAGGTTAGGTTAGGTTAGGTTAGCGGATCTAGACAAGGAAGTTGATAAAATAAAAATAAAAAAAGTCAGAGATGTTACGAGACTCGTGCCTAAGGCTACCTTCCATAAGTTTCTAGCAGCACCAAATTAATTGTAACTAATAATACTTAAATTAGTTCAGATTGATTTGGTGCTACTAACCTCGACGAGTTTCCAAATATATTTACGAACAATTGTGTTATAAATTAATAATTTAGAAAATTTTATAAGAAATTTACCCACACTTAATAAACAAATCAGTCTTACCGAATATTTATTCATCACGTTATTTATGAACGTCGTATCACTAGTCGCTGAAGATAATTGGAAATTAAACGCCAGCGGTTGTCCCAATTCATTTCTCGGACCCGATAAGGAAAGTGGTGTAGTCAATTGTTGAGTATCCTTTTCTCTTAAATGTCTGGTGGATTTTCTGGTTTTTCTAATCCGCCAACAAACGATTACCAATATTGTAGAGCACATAAAAAATACAGAACCTGCCACTATGCCTATTATGCATGTAAATCCACATTTTGCTCTCACTAAAAAGAATTAAAAGGAATATTGAAAACAGAATTCCTCCAAACAAGGAGTTTTGATTATGGATCAAATTATTGTCACTCAAGCAAGGTAAAACATGGAAAGTATTTGCGCTAGTAATTAAGTATAAGAGAGTAATTAAAATTTACGTAGAAAAGTCAGTTATTATTGTCGAGGTCCATTGAGAGGAACCAGTAAGACCTAAAATAGACTTCCTTGAAAGCTATACGACTTTGTTTCAGTCGTTGAACGACATATCATGCATGCAAATGAGTATTTTTTGTAAGTTCATTTTAAGCTCGCTCAAACTAAGATCTGTTAAATGAATAATTTGTTCTCTTTATTTACCAAGTCGCTAACTCTGTTGTTATTAACTTTTTATAATATTGTATTTTTTTTACATTATTTTCTGTGAATATTTTTATTTATTTTATATTGTAGGCATTTCTTTTAACTCTATATATGGTTGGGCTTCTTGTCACAACATGTATTTCTTCAAGGCAATAAAGTTATTATTATAATTATATTATTATTATTATTACACTTTTATATCGTGGCTAATATAGCATTTATTTTCACTACTGGCAATTTATTTTTTAACTATTAGTAACCAGAATTATTAAAAAATTTTGGCGGGTCACCAGTCACTTCCGCGTCACATTCACTTTGAAGATGAATGGATAATTTAATTGATTTTTTAATAATAATTTCAACATTAGTAAATGGTAGGCCATGGCTGTCAAAGATATAATAGTTAGAACGTTTTATTTTGACATTCTTTTTGGTGTCGGACCTTGTGCACAAATTTTATCTAAAATTTCATGTAGATTTCGAAAAAAAAATAAAAAAATATTAGGTTCCATTTCAAATAACAAAGTTGACGTCTATTTCCGGTATAACTGAAAGTACCACATTTAGGACAACATTATTTTTGTCTTGTCGCGCCTCACCCTGTATAGATTAACTGATAAAAAGTTTAATTTATAGTACTGGAAAAATTATTTTTATAGATCTGCCCGGTCGAAAATATACAAGGATACACATATGTTCAAAAGTTTGGAATAGTTAGAAATAATATATCTACGCCTATGGTTTTTTAAAAACTCTTGTTGATATTTATTTTAAAGAGTTTTTAAATCAAAATGATACTAAATTTGATTCGTTTTTGTATTAATTTGGTCATA
This sequence comes from Ophraella communa, assembly GCA_035357415.1. NCBI lineage: Eukaryota > Metazoa > Arthropoda > Insecta > Coleoptera > Chrysomelidae > Ophraella > Ophraella communa. The sequence continues at coordinate 2,448,660 of CM068995.1, forward strand.
TTTAATTGATTTGCGTGCTTTCACATTATTCCAATTCTTGTTTAAATTTCATTTGAGCTGTTTAAAAATGCCCAGAGACTTGATATCATATTTTAATAGGTCTAAAGTAATTGCTTTGTTACAACAGGGCTTTGGTCAAAGTGATGGTGTTACTCAGGGTGCTGTATCAAAAATAAAAAAAAAATCCAAGACACAAATGATGTGAAGGACCGTTCCAGAAGTGGCAGAAGTCGATGTACAACAGCAGCACAAGACCGGCAAATAACATTGATAGCTCGAAGAAATCGACAGGAATCTACAAGTGGCATATCCAGAAAAATTGCTAGACTTGAAGGATTAAATATCTCAAGGCAAACAATTACACGAAGATTAAATGCAGTAAATCCATATCGCAGAAGACCTCTACGTGTTCCCAAACTAACCCATCAACAAAAAATTGTAATGTTGCTCAAGAAATGTTACACCATGGTCCTAACTGGAATTACGTGATGTTCTCCGATGAATCAAGAATTGACTTGGTTTCTGATTCGCGAAGAACACTAGTTTGGAGGGCCCCAGGACGACAAGCCCGATTAGAAACAAGTCAACCATGTGTTCCATTTGAAGGTGGGAGTATTATGGTTTGGAGTGGTATTATGAGGGGTACACGGACGCCTCTCCTGGTTTTGGAGAGAAGAATCACTGGTGCTGCGTACATCGAGGAAATTTTAAATCTTGTTGTGCGTCTATTTCGTGGGGCGGTAGGTGATGGATTTGTGTTTATGCATGACAATGCACCTCCACATCAAACAGCTGCAGTACAAAATTTTTTGAAAGAAGAAGGAATATCCACATTAAGATGGCCATCAAATTCACCTGACATGAACGTCATTGAACATGCCTGGGACATTCTTAAAACACGCATTAAGAAGCGAAGCCCTCCCCCAATTACTTATTACTTATTACTTATCGATAGCATGCCACATCGCCTACAGTCATGCATACAGGCCCATGGAGGAAGCTTAGCCGAAGACTATCCAATTTACCAGTCAAATGTACATTACTTAGCCCATACTCATTCACACAGAAAGTAGTTGTGGAATTTCTTACCTCAGGGTATGTACTATCGTCAACAAAAATGGCCTGACATGGCTAGGGCGAGTTTTCATTGATACTATAAACTACTACTACTACCAGACAGATTTTTGATTTACATCTTTTTGAAAACGATTCGTTACAGCTCTGTGTCCAAAAGAAAAGCATGAGAAAGATTTCAGCAAAAAAGTACCAACTACGATAATTTGAAAACACAATTAAAATATTGGTAGACTATCGTAGGACGAAATCGTACCATATTGGTTGTCGTTAACGCCTCTGACCCTGCCCACAATATTTTAGGTTGTCAATTCCAGTTTAAATTTGTCAGGCCACTTTCGTTGACGATAGTACCTACTAAAAAACATTTTCTGTAAAATATTGCCAAGACGATACCACATGGCTAGCTGCAGAGCCAAGTTTCTAACCCTATATAAAAATTGCAACAAGCTAGCTCTATTTAAATATTCTCATTTTAGTCTAAAGGGTAATTCTCCTACATCCTATTATCAGGTATTTTTACAAAACTAAATGACCAGGTACTTACAAGTGAACCCTCACAAAACAGAAAGAAACAAGAAAGAAATAACTTGATATTGTTAGGACTCCAACACTCTGTATCTGTAGTTGTTGATGGTGGGTCGCCTTACAGCACATTGTGGGATTGAGGCTACCTATTAGCTCATCAACCAGCTGATAACGTATGTGAATATATCTAAGGAAAAATATCTCGCTTCGCGATTCGTTTTTTAAACTTGAACTAGTGTCATAACAGAAAGCCATATGAAATGCGTTGTTTAATGTACTATTTTATTTTTTATTTATTGCTTAAATTATTAATTATACTGTACAACAAATTTTTTCAAATTCCTTTCTGGCAATTCTTCTGGTAATTTTCACAGGCAACCTAGTCCAAATTATTCTCTAACGTCCAATCGCTTACCTTACTTCTGAGTCAACATTACAGTTACTAATAATAATAAAAAAACTCTTCGTTTGAACGAAGAATGGACTTCCAAAAAGTAAGGGTTAGTACAATAAATTTAATCACAGTTACACTAACCTAGCGCAGCCAAAGAAATATTTTGTTGGCTGTTGTTGTCTATCAGAACTCCAAGCGCTTCTGTAACTTGTTCTGGCATTTGCTTTTCTCTTTCGTTTTTGTTCTTAATTTTTTCGTCCAATCGGTATTGTTTCCTAGAAGATTTACCAGATTTTTTTACACTACATCCCAGCAAACTGCAATACACAGTTCCTGCTGCTTCATCTATTCCACGGCCGCCGCTTTTTATATGAAGTGGATAAGTAACCGTTGCTAAAAAATAATCATATTAAAATTATAAAGAATTTACCAATGTTGGTGCATTTGATTCACATCACTAATTTCGTCTTAATTGCCAAGCATCGTTCGCAACTTTCAAATTAAATGTTCCATTCAATAAATCAATATAAAATATTTAAATAGTATATTGTGGATATCGCGAAAACATTTGTGTGTTTATTTATCTTAGTTATGGATGATGGATATCCATCAGTAACAGTAACAGCCAATTCAACCAAAACATTTTATTTTAGCGTGTGGCAGCTGCACTCAACCTTAGTATGGCTACAGTTTCCAGTATTTCAAAAACTGTGAAAGACCATGGAATGACGTGTTTCAAATTTTGTTTTGCACCGACTGTACAGGGTTAGTATAAAGTATGGAACCCCCTAAGTATCTCCTCAACGGTTTGATATTTTTAAATGAAATTGCTTATCTCCTTCTAAGAAGATCCAAGGAATTCAAAAATGCTATCAAATTTAATGTACCATTTGCGGTTAAACCGGAAATGCATATCAACTTTTTTATTTTAAATAGAACACCCTGTATATTTTTCCATTTTTGAATTCCTTGTGAAATTCTGCATACAGTAAAACTTTCCATTCATATTGTTATTGAATAATTGAGGCTTTAATCAATAATTTATCGTTTTTGACTTAGTTAGCCATGGATGAAATGTCAAATGGTGAGTAAGGCAAACTTAATTTATGGAAACATCCTAAAAACTTGGCAACACAACAATTTATTTATTTTAACAAAAAATAACACAAAATTAACAAAATTATATTAAATGTTCAAAATTACGCCCTTCTGCTATTAGACAATATCCTAAACGGTCTTCAAATTCTCGTAAAGAATTTTGCAAAAATTCGTTCGGCACTTGCAGCAATAAGTTTCGTATGCGTAACTCTAAGTCATTTAAATTTGTAGGTCTATTTATGTATACTTTATTTTTTAGATAACCCCACAGAAAAAAATCGAGAGGAGTTAGATCAGGACTACGAGGTGGCCATTCGATAGCACCCCTACGCCCTATCCATCGACCTGGAAAACCTTGATCTAAATACTGGAGCACAATTCTAGAATAATGTGCAGGTGCGCCATCTTGCTGAAACCATATGTCTTCAGCAGGAATTGCTGGGTTATTTGGATGAGGATAAAGTCTAAAATCTAAATAATGATGTCCAGACAGATTACCTTCAATGAAGAAAGTTCCAATAATATTATCGTCTATCATTCCTGTCCACACATTTATTTTTTGTGGATACTGCGTATGTACTTGCCTCATCCAACGGGGATTATTTCTAGACCAGATACGATAGTTATGTCTATACACTTTACCACTTTAGCAAAATGTTGCTTCATCTGAGAATACAATTTTTTTGATAAAATTTGGGTTTGCTGTACATCTGTTCTGAATGTTTTCGCAAAATTCTGTTCTGCGATTTGGATCATCTTCAGTTAATTCGTGACAGCAGTGAAATTTATATGGTTTCAATTTCTCGGATTTCATTATGTTCATGACGGAAGCCTGGCTTATGTCAAAGTCAAGAGCTAACTGGGTAGTTGATGTTTGTGGATTTTCTTCAAGTGATAGTAACACATCCAACTTTACATTGTCATTTGTGGCGGATTTTGGTCTTCCTGACTTGGGTTTATTTACTACGTGATGTGTTCGTAAATAACGCCTTACAGTTTTCACAACTGTTGATTTTGTGATTTGGTGATGTGGATTAACTTAATTGAATAGGTTTAAAACTTCCTTATAAGAACGCTGTTTGTCTCCATATCCTCGCATAATTAAAATTTCGATACATTTTCCTTCACTTAGATACACCATAATAGAAAAAACAATAGTAACAAATAACAGAGAGAAATATTATTGCACAACTTATACTACACTGATAGGTAGATTACTCAATAATTAATTTATTTGATAACTAAAGGTTTGACATTTCATCCATGGCTAACTAAGTCAAAAACGATAAATTATTGATTAAAGCCTCAATTATTCAATAACAATATAAATGGAAAGTTTTACTGTATGCAGAATTTCACAAGGAATTCAAAAATGGAAAAATATGCAGGGTGTTCTATTTAAAATAAAAAAGTTGATATGCATTTCCGGTTTATCCGCAAATGGTACATTAAATTTGATAGCATTTTTGAATTCCTTGGATCTTCTTAGAATGGGATAAGCAATTTCATTTAAAAATATCAAACCGTTGAGGAGATACTTAGGGGGTTCCATACTTTATACTAACCCTGTACTATGTAGTTAACGAAAAGGAGACGTTTAATAGTGACAGATGTAAATAAAGGTTAAGTTTCTTGTATAAATTATTAATCGTTCACTTACGTGTACAATCCTGCGGGCATAACATGAAATGTAATTCTTCCAAAGCGTCGCATATACCGTCGGGGCACGTTTTTATATCTGGAGTACAAGTTGAATATAAATGACTCTTTTTTGTTGTGTATTCATCTCCTCTCCACATACAACGTTCTGGAGCTTTCCTGTAAATAATTAGAGAGTAGCAACATATAAATACATTTTCCGCAAATAATGAAAATAAGTTAATATTCTTTGTCTTAATGTGTTAACGATATCTCGCTGGAAACCGCACTTGTCGACCACTACGCGTGGATTCTGGAGGCGGATTGTTGGGTATGAGCAGCAAACGGATAGTTGGAAGCACAAGAGGATCTGGGTGCAGATCCGTCACCTGGTTGAGTAGGAATGCGGGCTTCAGTCTATCTATGGAGATGGTCTGTTCCCCACGCGGGGTCTGGATCTTGCCAAACTTGTCTGTACGCACTATGAGGTTGTAGTGTACGTCTTGCAGCATCATGGCGAACGAAGACTTGCGAGGAATGGCACAAGTTGAAGGTTCCCTATATGGTCACGTAACCGTGCAACAAGGTCGTTCTTACAGAATCTCTGTTATATCGTTAAGAGGTGCTGCTTCAGGCCATCTGGTCCATAACAATTACTAGGTAACGTGATCCTTAAGATATTAACAATGGTCCGACGACACGTTCACATTGATGTATACCTACTGTAAACCTGAAGATTTATTGGTGATAAAATCATACAAAAAACCTAAGTAAGTTTTATTAAAATTAGAATAAAAGCAAAAATAACAAAATTTTCTAAGATGTATCAATTTCATTATTCATTAAAAATTGGTTATTTTTGTAACTTCATTAAAACTTCAAAGTCCTAAAACTTCAAAAAGTTTCCAAGTAGATGCAACATTATTTTAATTGAACCTCCTGTAAAAAGCCTTTTCGTATTATGAATAACTATATAGTTCTAAGAATACAAATCAATGTTTATAGCTCAAAATTGACTTTTAGGCAAACTCAAAATTATGCTATGACTTTTTAAGTATTACAAAGACGTTTTCAGAACCATCATCTAAAAAAATGCTACTTGGGATTCTAACAAACGAGCTTTAATAAGGACCTCCTGTTAAAATGTTTTTCATATCTTTTTGGCACTTGTTTTAAACATGGGCCAGTATTGTGTCCAACTCTTTTAATAATTATAAGACTGTTTATTTTGGCGGATACGTTATTAAAGCATTTTTGTTGTTAAAGTTATTGTTTTTACCTAGTTTCAACGCTAGCATATCCTCCCGTTCCCATAGCACAAGAATCTGGTCGAAGACAATCTTCGGGATTGTCATATTCTGAACAGTATGTCCAATTGTCATAATTATTCAAGTCGGTGCACGTTTGATTGGGTTCGTGAATTATTCTTACTGCAATTTCATCATATTCGTGTTTTTTTCCATTCAACCATGAAATGTTTAAACTAAAATTTTAATTTCTTTAAGGAATAAATTTCAAAAACAAATTAGAAAATACACGTATGTTTGATTTTGTTTATCTGGAATGAACACAAGAATATTCACCTAATAAATTGCGTTGTTACTTCTCTCAATTTAATAAAATCGTGGACAAAAACAATACCTTCTTTTTTTGTTACGTTAAAAATGCCTCTGTACTTATTTTCAACTTTTACGATAAAATTAGTACAATTATTTATTACGGTTGGTTGGATAACTCTTGCCAGAGGAGCAGCTGTCCTAAAAAATGTAAACTATTTAAATTAGTTCCAGTAAATACAGGGTGTTTCAAAAAAAGGTAACACCATCTCTAGGATAGGTAAAAAACTGAAAAATAATTGGGGTTTGCTTAATAAAATTTTTTTCTAACGCCATCCGTTTTCAAGATAAAGGGCGTTGAAGAAAATAAAAAATTACACATTTCTTACGATTTTGCCGAAACTACTGGCACCATTGCAATGAAATTTTATACGAATATGTTTTGGAAGCTGATATATCCCATGAATTTGTTTTTATAACTAACTCTCATAGAGGGCGCTAGTTACACGATTCATACAACGTATTATTCAACATAACTTTTTTTAGGGTAGAATTATTAGTCAAAACTCCAAGTGAACATAAACATCGTTTAATTCTACACCAAAAAGGTACTCTTGGTAAAACTCGATATTATGTACCGTTTTCGGAATATTTTGATTTGAAAATTATGAAGTCATAATCGCTCCTGGTATAAACTAATGATAAAGTTCACTTTTCTCTAAGTTTGCCATGTAATATTGACATTTATTGATTGTTATGACAATAAGTCAACAATAAATAGAGTTTTGAAACCTTGTTATTTGTAAAATTAGATATTGTTAAACAAAATGTACTCAAATGTTGAATACACCAAATAATTCTACCCTAAAAAAAGTTATGTTGAATAATACGTTGTATGAATCGTGTAACTAGCGCCCTCTATGAGAGTTAGTTATAAAAACAAATTCATGGGATATATCAGCTTCCAAAACATATTCGTATAAAATTTCATTGCAATGGTGCCAGTAGTTTCGGCAAAATCGTAAGAAATGTGTAATTTTTTATTTTCTTCAACGCCGTTTATCTTAAAAACGGATGGCGTTAGAAAAAAATTTTACTAAGCAAACCCCAATTATTTTTCAGTTTTTTACCTATCCTAGAGACGGTGTTACCTTTTTTTGAAACACCCTGTATATTCTTAAAATTCAACTCAATCAAAATATCATGTTTGGATAGCGTCACTATCCCTAACAACCAATTATATTGAAATTCAAGCTTCACATGCTAAAAATGAATTACCTGAATATTTTAGCCTGGCTGTGGTATAATTTAGGCAACGTGAGCGATTGCGGACTATCTTTGAAAACAAAGTGAATTGGAAATTTGGCCTGAAAAATATGTTTAAATAATAATTCTACCTCAAAATAAATCAATAAGTTGATATAGCTTTAAAATACTTACTGCAGAGTTCATCCTTTTGTTTTTTAAGGATGTATCGTTCAGGACTACGGTGAATGAATATACAGCGGTATTAAAAATTTTGGTTGTTTTCATTCGGAGTGCTAAAATATACATTCATAAAAGTTTTAAATTGGCATAAAAATGTGAAGCTGTATGGTTTACCAAAGGTCATACAAAAACTAAGCCACCAGACATACAAATATTCAATTCAGTCATTCCATATAAAAGTCAAGTTAAATTTCTGGGAATTAGATTTCAAAAACAACTAAAATGGGACTTACAGGTAGAAAATGTTGTCACAAAAGCAAAAAGGGACATTAATACACTAAGATCAATTTGCAGAGTTTGGTGGGGGCAGACCCACGAACAATTTTCAATGCATTGATGAAAAAATTAAAGAAAACTTTACATTCATCTTCACAGATGCATCAAAAATGAGAGAGTAGGATATGGAATCTCTATCCCCAGCATTAACTATAAATTTTCTTCAAGATTACCGGAAGATTTGTGTATTAGCAAAACAGAAACAATTGCTATCCATAAGGCTATTAAAATAGCTCTTTTAAATATTTTATAAATACCATCAATATGCTTACAATATGCCAATAATTGGGCAAGTTCTAAATTGTAAATCAATAAACTATAAAGTGAGACCAGAATATTTATATTTGTTTAATTCAAAAGCGCGATTAAAATAAAAAGGATGCAGGTGAAAATCACAAAAAAATACCTATTCAAAGATATAAACTTGGGTATTTATTACAAACAATGTTACTGAACCTCTCTTCTGCTAAAAACTATAGAGAAACTAATAGATTATGGTGTGAAGGCTGTTCGATTCATGGTAAAATATCTCTTAATCTAAGGCCACAGTGTTCCAGGCAGAGACAGCTGCCATTTTTGGAAGCGAACAAAAAATAATTACACTCAAGTTCAAGAAACAATCCACTTTGTATTAATTGTTTTATTTGTGCAGTTCTCGTAATGAAAAACTGATGTATTATTGGAGGAATTTTCAACAAATGCGTGGTTTGTAGAATATGAACTAACATTATTATAATTTGAAGTGGAAGAGGCATGATTCATTGTTTTTAGAGCGTTTCTATACAAATTTTATTATTTTTAAAGCGTTTTTGGTGCTGCGAACCTCGCTTCGCTCGGCACGCAGTCATTCACTTATAATAGTAACAAATTTAAACATAATTGAGTATTATTAGTGAATCACTGCGTGCCGAGCGAAGTTAGGTTGATTTGCAAATCGATAGAGATGGTTTTAACTATCGACGAAGTTGGTCGCCATCACGTTGTCTATTGGAATGTAATTCAATGTCCGTTGGGGCATATAGCCCTGGAAGTAGTTGTTTTTTCATAGAAAACGGCCAAGCTTGGTATAGAAAATGTTAAGTTTCTTTACTTTGGGAGCAGGTGGAAACAATTTTCTACTTTTTCAGTTTTGATTTCGAAATTTGTTGCTGGCCCTTAAGCAACGAGCTTGAAAATGTTGTAAAAAGTGTAAGGAAGAAAACGAAATTCAACTTTGTGAGAAAATTCATCACAAGGTTGAGTAATAAATCTGAATGGGATGAAGACACCATACAGAATTTAAATCAGAATACCATAAAGTGGTATACGGACGGTTCCAAGCTAGACGAGGGAACCGGGATAGGAGTTTTTGGACCGAGAGCCAAATACTCAGAAAGCTTGGGCACATACCCGAGCATTTTTCAAGCAGAAGTCCGCGCCATCGAAAGATGTGTGGAATTCAATATTGGAAGGAACTACCGCAGACAAGAGATTGTGATCATGTCGGATAGTCAAGCAGCCATCAAAGCACTGAGCTCAAATATAATCAGTTCCAAGATGGTGTGGGAATGCCTAGGCAAACTAAATGAACTAGGCCAGAAGAACACTGTCAACCTCCTATGGGTCCCGGGACACATAGGAATAGAGGGGAATGAAACAGCAGATAAGCTGGCAAAAAAGGAGCTGAAACCCCACATTTGGGACCAGAACCATCTTGTGGGATCAGCAGTAGAGTAATCTTAGGAAAACTAAGGGAAGAAATGGAGAAGGAAAAATCCAAGTACTGGAATCAGCTGGAAGGACTGAGGCAATCTAAGATACTACTGGGGAACTACGACCAGAAGAGATCTCTTAGCTGCCTCAACCTCAGTAAAAAAGGCTCCGAATTCTAACGGGAATATTAACCGGGCATTGCCGGTTAAGAAGCCACATGAAGAAACTAGGGTTAGCAGATGAAGCAAAGTGCAGATTCTGTGAGGAAGAGGATGAAACCTCAATACACATACTCGCAGAATGCCCTGCCTTGCAAAATTCTAGGGCTAGATACCTAGGAGCACATGAAATAGAAGAGGGGGATCTACCTGAATTGAAGCCCGACGATGTCCTAAACTTCCTCAGGAAAATAGGACTCGAAGAGCTGCTATAGGTCTGAGAGAATATCAGAACATGGCAAGTAAGGGGGACACAATAGATCCTATGGGTCGCAGTGTGATTATCACCCCTGACACATACATACATACATACATACAAGCAATACGGAGAAAGTCAGACTGTGTGCCACCCAAAGAAAATGGCGGATCTTGTCAAAGTCACGTGTTCTGGAATGGTCAATGCTGTAAACGTAAACAATGCGTCATACAAGGAGCTTCAAGATGGCCGACTTCCATCGCAAATTTGGTTGACATATGACAGGCTCCTTCCTGTTTCTTTTTGGTCTAAGATCATGACGCATAGGATAAAATACACCGAACAGACTGTACTTACAATTAGTTAATCAATCAATTCTGACAGTTAATTAATTTTTTAAAAATAACTTATAGGATAAGTATTTGTAAGCATTTAAAAACATTGAAATTTTTTTTGGAAAACAGACCCAAAGTTCCCTGCCAAAAATATACCCTCCTTTCTTAAATCGCACTATGTTATTCTTTGACAGATTGCTCTTTATAAATTTATTTCTTTTTCGGCAATAATACATAATTCAAATTCTGCGACTAACTGGAGATGTCATAAATTTATTCCAGCCAAAAATTATTTTCATCCCACCCAATTAACTCCCACGATTAAACGGAGACACCACCAGCAACGCATTATAATCAGCTTACATAAACTGAGCACCCCAGTGAAATGTTCACTCCCTTTCTATTATATACTTTCTTTCAAGGTGCATGAATGAATTCGGTAATCTACACGTAGCTCAAAATTAACCAGAAAATTTCCCGGCAACGATTTACCCTAAACGCCTGTATTTTAACCTGTTTGTTTTCTGTTGAATAGCAATTTTAAAGCAAAATTTTACCTAATTAACGAGATATTAATGATACTATGATATGATATAATAAGGATATAATTTCACCACGAAAAGGTAGTTTCTATACTAAGTGGGATAAAATTCCCAACACCAAACAATTTTTATAAAATTTTGTATAAGTACTTACTAAAGCATAATAAGTAAATGATAATAATTTCAAAATAATTGCATTGCTTTAAAGCCCTTTTAAATTTAATAATGTGTGGATGCACCCCGCGCCTAGGCATGCTTCTGATCAGATGGGCAATGTCCTCCTGTAGTATCTCATTCCTGGCAACCAACAACTATACTAAAATTCCATAATAGTAGGCACTAAATTCTCAGAAATATTATTGAATTAAAACGTAAACATTGTTGTCAGGTTGGGTTTCTATATATTTTATCATCTTCTATTTAAATCATACACACGCAACTAAATGGTCATAGAATAACGGACAACGTGTTTTATTCATTAAATACTAAATACTAAAAAATATTAAATATTAAAGAAACTTCCTGCTAATGAAATATATTCAACAACATCAATGTTTATTAAATATAAAAAAATTTGAATTATATTCTGGGACTAAAATTTATAAATGGCAACGTTGCGTACACAGAGACGTTTGTGGGGCGGAAAAAAGAGAGGTAGATTAAATTTGCCGTAAGATAGAGAGAGATATAAATATTGCTTCATCAGCTGAGCACGGTTAGGTTAACATTTATGAGCGTAACATTCGTTGAATAATACGTAATGTAAATATTATTTTTTTTTCTTTGATCTGTTATTATAATACAGTTATAACGAATTAGGTCTGTTTCAACACTGATGACAGTTTTGGAATTTCTGTTGTAAAAATTCTAAAATTGGAAATACCCTTTTCAATAATATAATAAATAATGATATTTTTGTATAATACCTACCCTAGATAAACATAAAAGAGGAATAATACACTTTCTATACAGTTAATCCATTTAATCCATTCGTAAGAAGTAATAATGTAGTAGACGTCAAATAATTAGGCAGGTACATTTCTAGGAAAACGATTAACAGTAAAAAAAAGGTAATTTCATATCAGATCAGGTAAAAACCAAGGGATTTGTTTAAGGACTGAAACAAGGGAAATATCATTATAAATCAGTTTAATTTTGTGCTGTGAACTGTGAGCAATATGGAAAGTGAAAGCAGTCAAAGTAAACGCAGACGTCCAAATTTATCCGAAGGAGAAAAACTATTATATACAATGTGTATTGTGGGCTCCGTGAACGGAATGAGAATATGTTGCATAATGACGTAGTTAATCTGTGTAGTGATTTAACTAAAGTGTCGACGAGAAGTGTTCACAGAATTCTTAAAACATTTAAAGAAAATGAAGGTAAATGTGATAATGTATCTAAAGACATTGAAACTAGAGGAAGAAAACAAATTCAGCTTGATGATTGCACCAAATATGCTATTCGTAGGAAATTCCATTCGTTCTTTTTCCGAAATGAAATCCCAACTTTAAAAAAGTCGCAGCCGAAATAAGTTCCGATGAATCGATGCCCAAAATATCACGACGTGTTTTATTGCGCACATTAAAGCAAATGAACATTAAATTTATGAAAAGAGGTAGGAAAAGTGCTCTTATAGAAAGAGAAGAAATTGTTTTGTGGCGGAGAAATTACTTGAAAAAAATCCGAGAGTATCGTCGTGAAGGTAAAAAGATTTACTATTTAGATGAGACTTGGTTGAATCAAGGCCATACTGTTTCAAAGGTATGGCAAGATTTAGAAATAAAAAGTTGCCGTCAAGCTTTTATTGAAGGCCTCTCAACAGGATTAAAAGCGCCAGCTGGCAAAGGACGGAGGCTCATAATAACTCATATAGGCAGCGATTCGGGTTTTTTGGAAAACGGCTTGTTACTCTTCGAGTCCAAGAAAACTAGCGACTACCACGAGAAAATAAACGCGCAAAAGTTCGAAAGTTGGTTTTTAAAGATTATACCAAACCTTGAACCAAACTCTGTCGTCGTCATGGACAATGCCTCCTACCACAGCAGACAAATGGAGCGGTCACCTACAACTGCCTGGCGAAAAGCTGATATCATTAACTGGCTATCTGAAAAAAATTTACCATTCGACGATAATATGTTAAAAGTACAATTACTCAATATTGCAAGGGAACATATACCTCAGTTGAAGAAATATGTTGTCGACGAAATGTCTCGTGAGAGGAACATAATTGTACACCGCCTCCCTCCTTACCATTGTGAGCTAAACCCGATCGAGCTAATATGGGCTCAAATAAAAAACCAAGTGGCGAGGGAAAACTTAACTTTTAAAATGAATGAGGTAAAAGGCCTACTAGCTACTGCGATAGAAAATGTCACACCCGAGTCATGGAAAAAATGCATTAGACTTGCGACAAAAGAAGAGGACAAAATGTGGGATCTCGACACTAGAATGGACATTGCAATTGAACCATTGATTATTACTTTGAATAGTAGCGATCGCGATAGTTGCTCATCATCCGACGAGTTTTCTTCAGATGATAATGAATAATACAATACTGTAAGTAATTTTAAACTTTTTGTGGTGGTAGTGGTTTTAGTCCAATAAACGTAGGTCTGAAATCGAAATCTCATGCACACGGCTGCATTAATAATAATAATGGTGCCTACTTTTCTCATGAAACATTTTCACGTTTTATTACTTTGCTAACACCCTGTACATCCGATCTCAGATTTTTTTATGTCAATCTTATTTCCAAAGGATGCAAATTTTTTATAACAATAACTTTGTCATAAAATTAATAATAAAGGTTTTTCTCCTCTTAGCAACTCCATCCGTGGACACAGTGTATATTTTTTTTATATAATTAATATAATGTAATTTAATTCTTATTTGTGGATATAGTTTTTAAATAATTAATTTTTCCACATCTGTTTAGTATAATTTCCGTACGCCACTGCAAGAGGCAGATTAAGGCAAAAACGTCACAGTCATTTCTGAGAATTTAGTGCCTACTATTTTGGAATTTTAGTTTAATAATAGTAATTTTTGTGCGCAGTGGTGTAGTGAGTTGCGCAGTGTACTAATTTGGTCTCGTGAGTGGTAATATTACCGTTCTAGAACGGTTCTTTGCTTGGTTGTAACAAACCTAATATTTTCTTCAAAAAACCAGGGAATCATTTTTTATTTAATAAAATTTAATTAAATATTTTACCCTCAAGTCGCGTGATAATGACAATCAAAATGCGTGATTTTATAAAGATGAAATCAAGATTTTTGTAGAAAATATAATGCAATGAAAATTGTTGACAAACAATGACATGGCATACCATTTGACAAGCATAGATTCATAGATTTTATAGCACGTGACATCACTTGTTACCAAACAAGAATTTTCGCAGTCAAGTACACTCCGCGTCATATAAAACTGGTACACCTTTATTTTCCCTATTTAAATCAAACTTAACTAATCAAAATGACAAACAGTCACATGTGCCACGATGCCAGTCCATTTAAGAGAATTTGATAAAATGCGAATATTTTCCAAAATAGAGGAAATAGACGAATTTCCCAAACGTTTAATAGAAGCAAAACCACGATTCAAAACATTAAAAAAAGGTGGGATAACGACCAAACTATTTACAGAAAAAGAGGAACTGGAAGACCATTTATAACTACAGCGGAGCAAGACAAAGCATTAGCTGATTACTTAAGGGAAAATCCATTTCATACTGCAAAAGTTGCAGTAAACTTTAATACTTCAATAACAACCGCATTAAGAAGAACTAGAAAAACTAATTTAAAGAATTGTGCGGCCGCCCGGAAATACAAACTCAATGAAGAACATAAACAAGGTAGATTAATTTTTGCCTTAAATTATGTTTTAAACGATACATTAAATTTTTGGGGAAGGGTAATTTTTTCCGATGAAAAAGTATTCCAATCACATAGTGACGGCCATATTAGAGTTTATAGACCGCCTGGAAGTAGGTTTAATGAAAATTATATTTCTTCTAATGATAAGTCTGGACGATTTTCTGTAAATGTTTGGGCTTGGATGTATAGAGGAGGTTTAGGAATGTGCTGGAGAATCGAAGGAAGATTAAATGCTAGAAACTATTTGGATATTTTAGATGGGGTAATTTTACCATCGGTTAGGGAAATTTTTCCCAATGATAATTTTATTTTTCAACATGACAATTGTTCAGTGCACACTGCTCGCAGCGTACGCAATTATATTGCTGAAAATAATATTGAAACACTTCCATTGGTCGCTAAAAGTCCAGACCTTAATCCAATAGAGAATGTTTGGGGGCTTATGGTAAAAAAAATTGAAAAAAATACAATTCCACGAAACAAAAAACACTTATGGGCGCTAATAGAAGAAACCTGGGAGAGCTTGACAGAAGATGAAAATTTAACATTAAATTTAATTGACTCATTGCCTACAAGATTACAAGAACTTATCAATAATAATGGAGGTATGACACGTTATTAATTATTGAATGTAAACTTTCATGGCTTCTATGCTACCATGATCTATAATCTATTTGTTAGTTCATTTATTTGTTTATGTATGAATGATAATAGATTTTTATTTTTTCCAATTTGTTTTATTGCTTCATAAAATTTAATTTCATCATTACATCTACAGTTGACAGAAGCAAACATGAACCCTGGGTGGGCGTGTCCTTGTCGCTGTGGTTGTATTTTCATCTCACTTATGCTGCCACTAAAATTGATAATATCGTTAACATTGGCTCGTGATTGGCTGATTGTGATAACCTTGAAATTAGTTGGCATATTTTCCGCGGACCATGTTTGCTTCTGTCGACTGTACTAACATTTTTATTGAGCTGGCAACACTGCCATATAAATTATACCATAACAGCTGATTTAGAATTGACACTTTTTAAAAGATCAATTTAAACAACTACAAAAACACTATTTTTGGTTATAATAGTTGTACCAGTTTTATATGACACGGAGTGTACTACGATTTTGGTTGATATTTAGATAATATAATTACTGTGATTCCCGTGAAATTTCCTCGAAATTCGCTCAGTTATGTTTTTAAATCAATTTTTAAATGGAGAGTGGATATAGTATGTATTAAGAAAGTTAGTTCAAATTTACCAAGGATTGATTGCTTTACGGTGGAATTTCCCCGCAACAAATAGGAACTTCTGTTCTGCTGAATTTAGAAATGTAAGGACCTCCATGTAAGTCATATACTCAGGATACATTACAGGTTTACTTGGTTTATGTTTTTTTTAACAATTTTTTTCATTTCTTTTAACATTTAAATGATATTTAAAAACTACTTATTACGTTAAGGAAATTTTTTGTTTTTAATAATATGAGAGTTTAAGAGACAAGCAGTTGACTCTGGGGAGGTGAGCTACTTCTTGACCCAGCTGTTCACTGGACATGGGTCAAGGATGGTGTATCTACATAAGATTAGGAAGAAAGAAACTGGAATGTGCAAGAGAAATGATAAATACGAGTTTAGATGTTGGCAGAACGAGGAAATGTTAAAGTAGTTGGAGATAGAACTTGGAGAGGCAGTGGAGATAAAGTTGAGAGGGGAGGAAGAATGGAGTTTTTGAGGTGGGTATTTGTTGATTAGACTTTGAAAATAAACTAATAATATTATTATATCAATATAATATTAATAATATATTAATAATAAATAATATTAAACTTTGAAAATAAACAAATAGAAACTTACTGCAATAAATGTCTGTTAGAGTTTTGTTGTTTAAAGTAAACTCCTTTTTCTGGCAAATTGGTTCAATGAATTGTCTAGCGTGAATTTCTTCTATGTACGATTGGTAGTTGTTTGCACTTTCAGGATCGTCATCTATAAATATTAAATGACCATGTTCAATTGTTTCACCCTGTAATAAAAATTCCAATGTTATTTGCTTCCAGACAGCTCAAAAAAAAATTGCTACTTAAGTATAGTTTACAAATACAAAAACGTTTTTCATTTCACTCATTGGGAAACCTTTAAGAAGAAATTTTCTATTTTGTTTTTTGTTTTTTATCCTTCTCTAAAGCTTTCTATGGAAAATATTGCGCCCTAATTTCGTTTATCGTTGCAACACAAGTCACACTCCGGTTTACCGTTAAAATTGAGATGGTACGAAGGCTGTAGATTTTCAGTTGAATCCTACCATAACAATTACTGGCGAATACTCCCAGATAGCACAGGAATATTATTAGAATACTCCTAGAAGCATCTGCTGGAACGTTTGAATATTCTTATAATATTACCACAACATACTTTATATATTTATATACTGGAACGTTCTATGAACATTCAAAGTGGACTGACTTCCACATTCTATTAACTTTCCTGAAATATTCTGAGAGAACATTCTAGTAATACATATTGAATGTTCTGAGAATAAATATCAAATGTTATGAGAAATGTGTATCAAATGCTCTCATTGTTTTTAATTTTCTCAGAATCTGTGCATAAATATGCTAGGAATATTCTTACAAGATTACCACATCATACTTTATATATTATTGGAACATTCTATGGACATTTTAAGTGGATTGAGCTCCACATTCTATTCACGTTTTAAAAATATTCTGTGAATACATGTTGAATGTTATGAGAATGTTTCATGAATAATCTTAGAATATTAATAGAACACTCTAAGAATGTATTTTGAATATTCTCAGAATCAGAGTACAATATGTTATGAATACTCTAATAATATTATAAGGATGGTCCAAAAATATTTTTGGAGTATTTTAAGAAGTTTCAAGAAATATTCAATTGTGTTAGGAAATATTGAAGGTTTTAATATTTTGAAATGTGTCAAAAATATAAAATTTCCAAATATTACCTTTAGTGTTGATTGTCCAATGGACATTTTACATTTTTGAAACCTATCAAAATATTACTATATACTTATATAACCTAATAAAACATTCTATTAAACTTCTCAAAATTGTATTGAAATCATCAACATGGAAAAAAAGAACTGGTCAAATCTTTTTACTAACAATTTATTTTTCTAAAGATGTCATTAATTTTTAAATTTATAAATAAAACAAAACACATAAAAATAAATAAACAAATTACAGCTCTTAAAATATTTAGTATATTACTGGAACATCCTACAAATATTCTTTAGAATATTCCAGAATATTCAACTTTCACACCTTATTGTAACATTCTGAGAACGTTGGTACTATCTGGGCTAGTCATCATAAGAGGACTTCTGGTCAAAATCTGCTAATTTCTCGAATTTCACTAATTATAATACAGTGCGTCCATAAAGTAACGTATAAATTCATTGGCTGAATGAACAATAAAACTAGAAATTCCCGAAACAGGTCGATTTTTTATTTCAATTTACTATTGTTTCAAATCATAATCTAATATACAGGGTGAACCACTTTCGTGTAATGACTTCATCACCATTTTTTTCAAATGGAACCCCCCTTTTTTCAATTTCCATTTCAATTTTGTTGAGCTGATTCCAAAAATGTATAATATGTTGCTTCATATTGGTACAGGGTGGGAAAAAATGCAAAAAAAAATTGTTTATGGAAAGTAATACGTTACTGAATGTAATAAACAAATTAAATGGAATTATATAGTTATACAATAAATGGGATGCACTTCCTAAAACAAACAAACGAAAATTGCAATATACTCGGAATTTTACAGTCGTGTAATGACGTCATTTTCGTGGGAAAAAACGTATGTCCTATTAAATTTATTTGTTGCTAAGTAACTGACTACTGGTGTCTAATTACCTGTATGACTTTCGTTGCTTGTGCAGTTCGCTGTATAACATTGTTGATGTCTAGTGGTATGCCATTCCGAACACTTGTTCCTGTTCAATTTGAAAGAAAGCCAACACATTTAGAATTATTAACAGTGTTTGTTCGTTAAATCGATGAGGGTTTTTTGGCGACATGTTCTGACACTTTGGCGTTTTCAAAACTTCAAAACAGACAATCACTTGACAAGCATTTCAGGTTAAATTTAGCCACGACAACAACATTTCGGCAAAATTTTTTGTCATTGTCATTTTACATTAGTTAAACAAGGATAGACAAAAATGACGTCATTACAAGACTGTAAAATTCCGAGTATAAATATTCAAATTGTTCTCCATTGACCGTTAGACAATGACTGAATTTGAACGGATTATTAACCAATGGGTACAAGCCGTCTCTGCTTATCTGTACGTAATGTAGATTCATTTATACCGTCAAACACAGGACATGGATGTACGCAATCCGTCACTGGAATTTTATAGTATTCCAATGTATAGTTTAGAAATTATGACAAAACAAAGGTTTTTATTTCGAAATTTTAGAGGTCTATAACTCGGAAACGAAGGCTCGTATGACAAAAATTATTTGAACTTCTAACATTATTTTGACCTCTTCTATTTGCTCCCGAATTTTTGGCATTAAGTTCCTGGACACCCTGTATATTTATTTTTATTATTATTATTATGGAATGATATTGTTCATTTTGATTTACTTCTTGAAAATTTACGATCCTATCACAAACATAGTTTGACAGTTTCAGCACTCCTAACGACGAATGTTTTGGTCGCAGCAAAAATGTTAAAATACATCGATGTAAATTACAGAAGGAGCGTACAGAATAGCATTTTCATAACATTTTTTGACCTTGAAAGTATACAGCGCTGTTACCGTTAACATTTTTGTACAGAATAAGCCCATTAAATGAGCTAAATGTTCTTCAAATCTAGTTTTTACTGATCTTGCTTTTTTGCACAATAATTACAACTTATTTCAGAAATATAAGTTTTTCCTGAATATTTTATTTTATTCTTTTGTGTAATAGGGGATTAAACGGTACCAAAATCTTCTTTTACATATTTTAAACTTAAATTTCCTCTTGTTTACTAATTAGCTCTTTGTTTGGAAAAAAGAAAGTTAAAAAACAAAACGAACAAAATGAATTTCTCTTACTTTACTTTTCAAACAGTCCTTCAGAGAGTTCCATTTTAATTTGCCAATTTTAGGATAAAACAAAAGTGTTTTCGGAAGAAAAAATAAATTTCTTTTTCCAAGTATTTGTCATGAACAATGAAGTTGGTGGTTTACGCGGTGGAAGTAATGGATAGTATCTCTTGGTTTAAATTAAGCGAGAAATATACAATTGCGGATAAATTTCCCCCTAGCTAATTTCTTGAAGGGGAATTATTCGAAGTATACAAATTAACCATTTTTCGCTGGCAAATAATTGTAAATGGGGACACTTTTAGCCAAAAATACGAGGTCTGGAAATTAAGTAATGAGACTGACTTTTTTAAATTTGTTATTCAATAGTTATTTACGTTACAAGTCCGGGTAGTGACATTACGGTACGAGATAAATGATAGTGCCGTAATAATCACTTCACGGACGTGTATCGTACTATATTTTTTTTCATACTGACTTTGGTTTTAAACGCAGTAGAATATGAAACTGAAATGACATATTTGATCATTTTATTAGGAAGTCATGTAGACTGCTGTGAAAAAACTATGTTACTTGATTTATTCTTAACATGGTTGATTTACTTTATAAATCAAAAATGAACAGCGGTTACCAATTAACAATGTAAATAAAGGCAGACATATTGAATTTTTCTGCACACACGAAATATCTGCGGAAAAAATGGATCAGAAATTGGATGAAATTGCTGAAAAAACTGCGGAAGCGATAGGGCAAATCATTCCAGTTAATTCTTTGAAAAGATATTTATGAAAAAGAATATGCGCTGTTTTTCAACTGGCGTGAACAACACGCCAACAGTTTTCAACAGTTTAAATTTTCAGTCAAAAACATTCAACCCTTCTTCATTATGGTCCAAATACTCGATGGTAAAATCAATGATTATGGTTAATGAGAATGTCAACATATCAAGTTCCCCAAAGTTGATAGCTCTTTTAAAAAAACAAAATGTAGACCATCAGCCGAACATCTCGAAGGTGCTGACAAAGGAACAATTTGAAAGCTTCTTGAGGGACGCCCCAGATAAAGAATATCTATGACTCAAAGTGATAGCATTACTTGGAGTTGCTGGAGGTTGCCGAAGGGAAGAGATCTATAATTTAGAAGTTAGTGATGTGGAGGATACGGATACTCAGCTAGTAGTTAAGATTAACAAGACAAAAACGCATATTCGGCGAGCTTTCACTGTGATTAACAGTGATGAGGTTCACTATTTGGATGTGTTTAGAAAATACATGAATTTACGGCAACACGTCTCCCTGAAAGCTCTTCTGGTGGGTTGTAGACAAGGAAAATGTCTGTCTCAAAGAGCTGGTATACATACTGTTGGCGGAGTATAGCTGAGTTCTTAAAACTAGACCAACCAGAAAAGTATACAGGTCATTGCTTCAGGAGGACATCCTCAACGTTGTTGGCCAATGCTGGAGCTTACCTTAAAGTTCTAAAACAGCACGATGGATGCAAGATTTCCTCAGCTGAGAAAAGTATATAGAAGAATCAGACCATTTTATTTAGTTCTTTACAGCCTGATGATGGTCTGATCTAGACCGAAACTAGTTACCATAATTGTACATTACATGAATGGTTTTGTGGTTTTGACTTTGCGTTTTATTGGATTTTTCCAAATAATTTGTTATTTTTTCAATGTTTCTTCAGTTTTTTCAATTAAACTATGAGCCATCAGAGAAACTTTTTTAATAAATTTTTTTTTTCAAAATGGTGCTTGAAAATTATTAAATTTTTTTTAAGTGAAATTTTATTATAACGGCTGAATGTTTCTTAATGAAAAAAATACAGTATTTTGAGAATAGCACAAAGTATATTTGAGCAAACTTTCAGCTTAATCGAACCATATTTGAAATAGAAAAAAATTAAAAACTAAAAAACGGTTTTTTGGACTTTTTTCGGAAATTTTTGAGGTTAGGGCAAAAGTTGTAGATTTTTTTTGTTTCCAACAAATTTTTCATTTGACTTTTTTCAATAGGATGCATTCTTTAGTCACAAATCGCAAAAAACAATTTTCACCCCTAAAAACAACCCCTCCCATACCCCCTAATAGACGATTTTGGTTCGGAATGTTTTTTTTTATTCAGTTATGATGTATTTGAATAAAATGTGCCATTACTTTGCTATAAGAAAACATTTATTTTTTCAATCAGTTAATACGACTGAACTATTAAAAAAATTCCCAGTTATACAAGATTAAGAAAAATTGCTCATTTTCAACTAAACATTACTTGACTTATTTAAATTAAACATTCTGTATATTTTTATAGAATTCGAAAGCTGAGTTCTTTAGCTTCTTAAAAATGTTAATATGTGTAATTTAATTCTTACAAATAAAGAAGATACGCGTGCATTCTTATTATTTTCAAAATCACTTCTAGGTTTTTTCCGTTTTTTTAATTTTTACTCATTAATATACTATCAATCTGACGATACTAGTTTTTAGCGAAGCTGCTATCATTTACTTAAACAAGCAATTTTTCGAATAAAAAGTAGAATTTTTATTAAAAACTTTTTTAATATTCTTATGTAAAGCTTAATACAATTAATTTCAATTCATATCTTATTAAATTTACCTACATAATCAAACTTCCCGGTTTTATATAATAATAGAGTTTTTATTTGCTTTCCAATTTTGCAGAAACTAATAACAAACCATTTAGCCTTAACAAGAATTACTCTAATTCCGATAATAATATAAATCTCAATTTATATGTAAACCGGGTTGGTGTTATTTTCAAAATAGTCTGCGCAATAAGCTCCTTTGTATTTCATGGCATATATGCCTCATCAATTTTGTTTAATACCTGTACATTCATCAACAAAAGAGGATTCAGGAAAAAAACTCCAATTTCCAATCAATATTTTCACTTTTCATATTGTTGATTACTTTAAAATGCATCGTTATTTTTTTAAAAGTTAAAATATTCCGCTCCTTTTTGAAATAAACCAACTTTTTATGAGCATTTTATGGTTAACAAAACTAACATAAAAACATAAATGATATTAAAAGTTACCGTCCAATTTCTATTTTAAGTGCTACATCGAAATTATTGTGTCATCACTCAACAATATGGCTTCCGTCGAGAAAAATCTGCAGAACTAAACCTGACGATATATACAAGCAACTTACCTTTTCAAAAGTTCTCTTACGAAGTTCAATTGTGATTTCAGGCACTTGCGCCCTAGGAGGATATCTATCAATATCCAACAACAAAATTTCGATATCCTTTTGAAGTGTTCGAATGCTTCCTTTTTCCAATCCATCGACTGTTTCCACCGTACAAGTCACACGAGATTTTACATGATGTTTATTTTTTCTAGTTTTTCCAGAAAAAGCAACGGACCAAATGTTATTGTCCTTCTTTGGAGGAATTAATTGAAGAGGAGCATCTAAAATAAAATAAAGAATTCATTTTTTCAATTTCAGTACACAACACAATAACAAAATAATACCACAACATCCTAAAAGTACCTTCAAAACAGTCATTTATTTATACTAGGTGATATAAAAATCCAAACACGCAGTTTAAATGATTTTATTTTAATAAAATTTGTTTCATACTGTACAACTGCTGTTGCCAGCAATATGTACTAATAGAGTGATGTAGAACTTCAACCAAATTTCGCCCCTTTGAATCATTCTTGCAATCTTGTTTTTTTGCCTTTAATCGCTTCTTCTATATACTTTTCTGCCACTGAAGAACTCTTCCATCCATCGTGCTGTTTTAGAACTTTAAGGTCAGCTCCAGCATTGGCCAACAACGTTGAGGATGTCCTCCTGAAGCAATGACCTGTATACTTTTCTGGTTGGTCTAGTTTTAAGAACTGTTATTTTCTTAGGTGCTCCGCCAACAGTATGTATACCAGCTCTTTGAGACAGACATTTTCCTTGTCTATAACCCACCAAAAGAGCTTTCAGGGAGACTCAGTATATTTAAAGATATTATCATTTTGTCAATATGTTTACATGAGAAAATAAACCTAACAGGTCGGCTGAAAAGTCCCAGGTCTGACCTATAGATGACGACACCTGAATTAAATCCATTTCATTTTTAGATAGTATCAACCTTCAAAAGATTCGTGTTAAAATTTGACAGCTGTCGGACTATTAGTTTGTGAGATATTGCATTTTTAGTGAAGCAACTTTTGTTATTTTCAAAAAGATGGAAAAAAAAGAATTTCGTGTGCTTATTAAATATTGTTATTTGAAAGGAAAAAATACAGTTGAAGCAAAAGCTTGGCTTGATAATGAGTTTCCAGACTCTGCGCCAGGAAAATCAACAATCATTGACTGGTACGCAAAATTCAAGCGTGGTGAAATGAGCACCGAAGACGGTGAACGCAGTGGACGCCCAAAAGAGGTGGTTACCAACGAAATATCAAAAAAATCCACAAAATGATTTTGAGTGACCGTAAAGTGAATATTATCGAGATAGCTGACACTCTAAAGATATCTAAGGAACGTGTTGGACATATCGTTCACGAATATTTGGGTATGCGGAAACTCTGTGCGAAATGGGTGCCGCGCGTGCTCACAATCGACCAAAAACAGCAACGAATTGATGATTCTGAGCAGTGTTTGCAGCTGTTAAGTCGTAATAAACCCGATTTTTTGCGTCGATATGTGACTATGGATGAAACTTGGCTCCATCACTACACGCCTGAGTCCAATCGACAGTCAGCTGAGTGGACTGCGGCCGGTGAACCGCCACCAAAGCGTGGAAAGACTCAACAGTCAGCTGGCAAAGTTATGGCCTCAGTTTTTTGGGATACACACGGTATATTGTTCATCGACTATTTGGAAAAGGGAAAAACAATCAACAGCGACTATTACTGTGTATTATTGGAGCGATTGAAGACCGAAATCGCGAAAAAACGGCCCCATATAAAAAAGAAAAAAGTGTTGTTTCATCAAGACAATGCACCGTGTCACAAATCATCGAAAACGATGGCAAAATTGCATGAATTGGGCTTCGAATTGCTTCCTCACCCACCGTATTCTCCAGATCTAGCCCCCAGCGACTTTTTCCTTTTCTCTGACATGAAGAGAATGCTCGCGGAAAAAAAAGTTGGCTCTGATACTGAGGTAATCGCCGAAACTGAAGCCTATTTTGAGGACAAACCGAAGGAGTACTACAAAAATGGTATCGAAAAGTTGGAAGGTCGCTATAATCGCTGTATCGCCCTTGAAGGCAACTATGTTGAATAAAAAAAATTAATTTTGTCAAAATATTGTGTTTTACTATGGTAGACCGGGGACTTTTCAGTCGACCTGTTAGTTCAAAGATTTATCAAGTGGGTGGATAAACTGACTGTGAACTTTAAACAAAGGTCAATGTAAAAATCTATGCGGATAAAAGTGATACAAAGTTGCCTTCAACAAACGCCAATTTTTATAACAAATATAATATTTAAAACGTTCGTTTACCTCCTTTCAAGCTATAATTAATGGTATAAGGACACATTTCCAGCCATCGAATGGACGATAAAGACCCCGCGGAGACTCCAACTTGTGTCTTTTCTATTCTGTACGTTGCTTGTTTCCAGAAACAAATATCCTCCACGAATTTATTGCAATCGAATTCTTTTAAAGGAGATACGTTCGCTTCAAAGGTCATGTTATCCGAATCGAAGCTAATTGTGTCCTCAACCGTAACCGCTATCCAGATTTTATCTATTTCTGGAAAAGACAATTCAATTAATACAATAATGACCTGATAAATGCACTACTCGCGTGGGAGATTGGAATTGATTATTTTCTATATATGGGACTTCTGATCAAAATGGATTCTATATATTGGGAATACTACAACTGTTTCATACAACCTCCCAAATTTATTAACGTTCTGTCAATAACAGCTGATACTGATAATGAATGTTTTGTATTTATACTAAGTGACATAAACATCCGAGCACCCAGTTTAAATGATTTTATTTTTCTAAAATTTTGTATAAGTACTTACTAAAGCATAAGAAGTAAAGGATAAAAATTTCAAAATGATTGCATTGCTTTAAAGCCTTTTTACCTTTAATAATGTGTGGATGCATCCCGATGTGTTAAGCATTCTCCAACGCTCCTAGGCATGGTCAATGTCCTCCTGTGGTATCTCATTCCAGGCAACCAGATCTCGAAGTTTTTCTAGAGTCTGAGGAGGACGTTGCAAATTGAGCAATCTTCTACCCGTCTACCATGTTGGAAAGTTGGATTTGCCAGGGTGTCAAGATAGGGTAAAAGATGAGGTTCTGAAACTTCTTGGATATAACGCTGCGCGTTCATGTTACCTCTGATGAAGATTAAAGGTGGTCTTGAACCATAAGCTATAGCACCCCAAACCATACTTCGCAACCAAGACATCTTCAGATATCTGGAATTCTAAAGAATCCTAGATCTTATGAATAATAAAGCGGAGATAGGTTTTGCCAGACTTGAAGACCATCCAAATGCGGAACTCAGGTACCTGCTAGATTACGACCCGGGCGATGGGCAGTGGAAGTACGTTAGACCGAAGCACCATACCTTCTACCACACTAATCAAAATCTAAGTATGTTACAGGTACACCAAGAAGAAGATGACCCAAAGAAAAAGACGAGGCCGATCTAATCGGATAACACGAGATGACCAATGAAGCCTGCCAAACCGAGAGAGACAACAAGAAGAGGACACCAGTAAAAGATGCCTAGCATCAAACTGGTCCAACGGACAACCAAAATCCGCAAAATTTGGATCTTTACTACGGCTACAATATTCATTTTTGGTTTGTTAGTGGATTTCAAGAAAAACAGTTTAAAAACCGGAATCTTCAACAAATTTCAGTAAAATAAATGAATTCACATGGATTTTTATGTCACTTAGTGTAAATTGCTTGTGTTCCCTTTGCGATATATTGGTGTAATAAATTTCAAATACTGCAATCTATAAAATGGATTAATTTTAGGTTTATTCTGAGCATTGAATGCATATTTCATGTATAATTTTCAGAGCTGCCGTTCTTAAAATGAAGGCCGTCCTTAAAATTAATTAATTGTAAGCGATTTGAGTTTGAAAATGCTGTTCTGAAGCCGATAGTACAGAAGGTATGTAACTTATTGAACTTGTACATACATAACTAAAGCCTTTGCAATACACATTAACAATTTTTTTGTACTTTTTAAAGGCATATGATATAGTGGCTTGATGCAACAAGATAATAGGAACCTTACAAAACTTTTTAAATAATTTATGTATTTCTCTCGCGTAACCGAAATCAAAATTCTTTTGTCTGGGTTGATAGTAAGAGTTTTCTCCTGGAATCATTTCTCCATAATGTTAAGATCAAAGTTTATTAAGTTTTGAATAATTATATCATACCAATCACACATGACTTTTTCATTAGCAGCTAGTATCTTCTCTATACTTTCAGTTAATAATTGTAGAGCACTGGGCAAACTAGTATGGGGTCCTGAACACTTTTTTTCAGTGTAAATATAGAAAGTAAAGGTGGAAAGAAGAAAGAATAATAAGTTTTTGCGTCTTAAATATGATCCAAATTTGAATTATTAAATTTTAAAAATTTTACAGCACAATTTTGCCTACTAGCAAAAGTAAAACTGATGATGACTCATACCAATGTCAATAAATGGTTGTAAAATGAGAGAAAGTGCAACAAGGTCTTAAAAAATGTCAATAAAGGTTTATGAATGCAATAAAGTGCAACAAAGTCTTAAACAATGTCAATAAATGATGAAGAATGGTTTAAACATGGAAAAAGTGCAACAAGGTCTTAAACAATGTCAATAAATGTTTCTAAAATGGGAAAAGGTACAGCAAAGTCTTAAACAATGTAAATAAATGGTTGAAAAATGGGATAAAGTGCAACAAAGTCTTAAACAATGTCAATAATTGATGAAGAATGGTTTAAACATGGGAAAAAGTACAACGAGGTCTTAAACAATGTCAATATATGGTTGAAAAATGTGAAATTGTACAAAAAGGTCCTAAACAATGTAAATAAAAGGTTACGAATGGTTTAAAAATGGGATAAAGTGCAACAAAGTCTTAAACTATGTCAATAATTGATGAAGAATGGTTTAAACATGAGAAAAAGTACAACAAGGTCTTAAGCAATGTCAATAAATGTTTGAAAATGAGCTGAAGTATAAGAAGGACTTAAACAAGGTCAATAAATGGTTATAAAATGGGATAAAGTGCAAGAAGGTCTTAAACAATGTCAATATAGTAGTAAAGAATAGCTAAATTTGTATTTGTACGTTGGCAACGCTTAACCGTTTAGTATTGGTATTGACAGATGGTGACATGTATTCAAATTTAATTATCGTCAATATTGACGAACAAGAATTTTAATCAGCGAATTGACGCGAATAAAGATTAAGAAATGTACATATTTTTAGTATATTACGAAGCATAAGCGTCACAGTGACAGTCATGTCATACCAACATCATGTCACCAAAAATTTGGTTATTTTTCAAAATGCAAATACCCAAAAAATATTAAAATAAATTAAAATAAAAAATAATTTCACTTCAGGAAAGAATAAAATGATTATTATTTCTCATATTGCAATCTCTATTTTATTTTGAATTAAAATTTTATTTTTGTGTCCACCATATGAGTCATCTCTTATTGGCGCCATATTTTTTTGTTTGAATCGTACTTACATTTTAAAATATAATATTTTTATTATTATTGACTTCAAAATTATCATAGTATTTAATTACAGTCTAAAATTCACATAATTATTCACAAATTAAGTTTAAATTGCTTTTTTTAGTGAGTGTTCAGTACCCCATTAGCATCAATGTTATTTATTGTACTAAATAATTAAAGAAAATGTATCCTCATAAAATTATTCCATTTCACATCAGAAACATAATGTTGTAAACAAATAATGTCAATGTTAAAAAACAATGTGCTCTAGTTATAAAGTCCCACACTTTTAATTTGTTTGCAATCCGCAGTCACGCAAGTTTAAGTAAATATATGGTGTTTTGTATTGTTACTTTTTGTAGTACATTCAAAAACATTTCATACTTAAAAGTTAATTATTGGTAACAATATTCAACAAAAATATCTAACAAAATATACAGAAAGATTTGTATAGGCAAAACCAATTGACGTTGGTTCAAATTTCACTAACCTACGTAGGTATTTACACTTTTTTTATAATAGTCTCTAATCTTTAAATGCATAAATCAGGCTTATACAGAGCGAAGCAAAATACTTGTAGATAAAAAACAGTACTTTTAAGTTTACTATTTCATATTCCCCTCATATATACAGGGGAGAAAAGAAAACAATGTTTTCCTCTACTTTTGACTCACTTGCAGGTTAATTCTGTTTTTTTTATTTACCCAGATATCACCCAATATGGAATAGAATTGAAAGCAAATATACTCCCGCCAAAACTTATTAATATTTTTATCTACTCCTATTAAATTATACATTTATTATTCAACTGCTTTTGAGGAATTAATAGTATCCATAAACAAAAAGCGTGAGTTATAATAACTCTCTAGTGAGTTATTACACCATACTGTCACAGTAACTATATACTGTCAATGGCGGTTCGATCCCCTGTGCCTACCAAACCTTTTTTTTAATTTTATTCATTGTGTTTATTTTTTACATAAATGTCTACTCAATCCATGGAGTTAATTAAATTTTAATTCTAAATCACAATTAAAGAACCGAATACCAAAGGTGGCCGATTCGATGAAACGGAATAGTCCATTATTGTAATTGAGGGGAGTAATGTCAGATATTTTGACGTTTTCAAATCTGTTAAAAATTATAAAGGTGTTAAGAAAGATGAATTCAGAGAGTAAAGATGAATTATTATGTACACCTCCAGAATTGAGGCAAGTAGCTAATGCTACAGTATAAAATTTATTACCCGAAAAGTCACAAAACAAAGCGGTCAACAAAAATTTTTAAAATTGATGTACTTATCAGTAAGAATGTAAACTCTTTTACAGAAAATGTTCTTTAGGTATATTTTAAAGAACTGAGCAGTAAGTATAAAGCATCTCTGTGGACTTTCTTCTCTATGCTGAGAAGCACACTCAATTTAAATAATAAAATAAATATAGAAAATTATTGGAAATTACTTGCGTTTCTTCAACGTCAATCAGAGAAGCATGTAGCTAAAAAGGCAAAAACATTTACACCAGAACTTAATAATTTCATGAAAAATATCTGGCGACAAAGGTACCTATCTAATAGATTTCACAATAATTCAAACTTTTTAATAATCTATTTATTGTTAAAGTCGTAGATAAAGTATAGTATTCAACTTGCGGTAATGGTCATAACTCGCTTGATGAATTACAGCACTCGCCTGCGGCTCGTGCTGCAAACTTCATCTGCGTGAGTTATGACCTACATTACCGCTCGTTAAATAATATACTATTAACACAACCATAGGATGGCGCTGATCGTTGCGTCTACTCATTTTAATTGTTCTATTTTTCGGAAGAGGTCTCTCTACTAATACTATTAACGACAATACTTTTTAATTTAACAGATCTGTATCAATCTGTATTTGGTGAGAAACAGTTTTAAGAAAATTAAGAAAATAGACAGTACTTCTGAGAATCAGGAAAAGAGCAGGGGTTTTGTCTTCAGTTTTTTTAGTTTTGTTTGTGTATATTATCTTTGGTTTTGTGCTTCCAAATAATTCTGTCCCTAAAATGGATTCAAACTATCAACCCCCCTTATCTAAAAAGAAATGTTGTGTACTATCGGCTTCAGAATAGCATATACATTTTCAAACTAAAATCGTTTATATTGAATAGACGGCCTATTTATTCTGTATAACCAATCACGGTTTAAATAATAATAAATTTGAAATCAGTTAAACAGTTGTCCACGCCCACATCTTTACTTAATTTGGAACCCTCGATAATAAATGTTTGTTTGGGATTAAAATCCCTTTTTTTTTATTATATCAGTGCAAAAATGCGAAAAAAACCTATTTATTCGGGACATGACCGACCCTTGTAAATAAACAAACCATTTAATGTGGGCGTTTTAAAAATTGCCATTCCTTTGTTATCTAAGAAGGGCGTTTTTATAAGTTCGGTAGGTAAACGAAATTCACACTTAACATGTATATGCTATTCTAAAGCCGACTGTACCTACATGTACAAATCGTAAAGGCAAAATGCATCGTTTTCCAAAAAATGAACCAAGTGTGTTTAGTGAGTGGATTTTAAAGATACAGTCTTTAAATTATAAATACTTGTCAGTTGAAGACATTTATAAAAAATATGTGTTTTGTGAGGAACATTTGTCTAGTAACTGTAAAGTTTTAGGTACCAAAAGAGGTCTTATAAGAACAGCAGTTCAAACTTTAAATTTACCTGGTAAGTGAATAAATCAAATTGTAATTTATAAAGAAATAAAACCTGTACTAGCAGATCATGCAAACGTTTTTATGCTGAAAGGACTGTATAAACAGTGGAAGCAACCATTAGCTTTTACATTTAGTGAAGGACCTCATAAATCCATGGCATTAAAAAATTTGCTGAAGGTTCTAATCTGCAAATGTCAAAGTATAGGTTTGAAGGTAGTATCGACAGTTTGTGACCAAAGTGAAAATAATGTCGGAGCTATTAGACTGCTAATGAGTGAAACGAAGGAGGAATACTTAAAAAGAAAAGAAGAGAATAGAAATTTTGGTTTTGTGATCAATGACCAAGAAATTATTCCCATATTTGATGTCCCTCATATTTTCAAGTGTTTGAGAAATAATCTTTTGAAACATGACTTCTATTTTAAGCAAAATAAATAAGTAAATGATCATTTTTTGATTGTAAACATATATATTTACTTTAATTTCGTTGAAATGTAGCTGTCTATTTTATCGCAGAGTACTTCTTATTGACAGATAGATGGCACTAGACATAAATTTAAGGAATCTGTATTATCGACTACACTTTTTAACCCAACCGCTGCTACTCGATGTCGCATACGGAACTAGACAGTAACTAGGTTCTTGCCATTCTATTCATAGTTCCGTATTCGATGCCAAATATCTTGATTTGTTTGTGAAATGTGACGGTTTAAAAAAAAATGAGACATTTTCATGATAGCAGTAGTTTTTTTTGACGCAAAATCTTTATTGTTACAAAACGATCATCTAGAGCACTTGTGGCTCGTCGTCTGTCAGATCCTCTATGTCACAAAAAACTACCAGTTTCATTGAAACATTTGACGCTACACCTTGTAACACCTAAAATTTTAGCAGCATAATATTGAGACCTACCGTCTTGTACTAGAGCAACTGCTCGTGCTGCATCAGTAGCCCTTAAAACCATGATAATATGGTGCTAGTTCAAACAGCAATTATTGCCAAAAAAAATGAATATTTCTTATGTAGACAATTCAACTGCAATTGACAAGTAATAAATATTGACAGTTGTCAAATTGTGAGTTGGCCACAGCACTCTACTAGCATTTTGTAGTTTATTTCTTTAAACCGTCACATTTCACAAATAAATCAAGATATCTGGGTAAATAAAAAAACGAAGTGTTGGAAATAAATCAGACATCTTGATAAAGTTCAATATGTGCACATCCACTAGCAGAATTAATCTACAGGGTGAGTCAAAAGTAGAGGAAAACCTTGTATTCTTTTCTACCCTGTATATGAAGAGAGTATGAATTATATTGAGACGTCAGAATAATAAACTTTATCTACAAGTTGCAAAAAATTCACAGAAGTCGGCCTCCGTGTTCGGAAGTTAAAAAATCAATCCAGAACACTAGAAAGTAGACATATTCCGAAAAGTTTAACATAAAATCACTTTCCAGTGACCAAAGCAAAGTCAAACTAAATGAAAAATATCATACTTACTATTGATTTCTTGAAAAAATGTATGTGTAAAGAAAATCTCTCCGGTAGATCTGTTGAGTTGAACGTAATCGTTAACTGCAGGCACGCTGTTCAGGCTGTATAATAAACGGCTACGATTACTGCAATCTGTAGTGATTGTGCTTAGATTAAAAATGGGTTGTTCATGGGGATGTTTCATAAAATCTTTAATAGCTTTGGGAATCGTCAACTTTATATCGGACATGGAAAAGTATACGCCAATAGCTGAAAGAAAAAGACAAAAAATATAACTCCATCAATTATTTGCCCGATCCTGGAAAATGTCACTAGTGACAGTGACAAAAAATGTCGCTTGCAAACTGGCAACGTTGAAGTGACATTAAATGTCTCTCGTAAAGTAATAGGGCATGTCCACGTGACGTCACAAATCAGTTTGACAGTCGCCCTAAGGAAAAACAAATCGTTGTTTACAGTTATTTCATAGGTTATTTTGGACGTGTTTTGAGTTCGTTTGAGTTGTTTTTCGTTTGTTAAAATATTTCTAGAGTTTTCTACATTTAATAAAGTGACCCAGCCAAAAGAAAACTTAATTTAGCATCTTAATTATTACTTATGAATTTTAGCAGCTTATTAACGTGCGTTTTTTTGTAATCAAATTTACTAAATCAAAACTAAACTATTCGCTTTCAGGAAAGAATATTTGAACTGACAACACTGTGCGGCTCTCCCGCTGTAAATTTCGAATATTTTTGTACATGCGCATAGAATTTTTAGCGGATGGTTAAACTGGAAGATAACCCTGGTTTGGAACCCAGTCTACATTTTCTCGATCAGATAATTTGCTAGGTTTTCCTACAATGGTTATCAAAATTAGTGAAAAGAAGAACCAATAAACAAACAATTTTACCTCCAAGAAAGTGTTTGGAACAAACATATCCATATTTATTTTTTTTTTCTGTCAGGTCCCTTCTTCTGAGTGATTTTATCCATTTTTCTCTCCTCTCTTGAGCCAAGAGATCAACCCTACCATTGTTGTCATAAATGGATGGAAATTTATGAAAGGATATTTTATCCCTGGAGTTATTACTACTACAATTAACTACCGAACAAAATCTAGGCATACTTAAAATACTACTGTTGTTTAACAAACGTAATTTCCTGTCTTATTAATTAAAAACACTATAAACCACATATACCACAATGAAACTAACCACAAATGTTTTACCCTAGGGCGTCTGTCATTAGTGTCAAGTGTCAGATCGTGCACTTGCCCTATAGAGACTTTTAAAGTCGCGAGAGACTTTTTTTCGATTCGGCGCATTAGGTTACTATCAAAGGATAACCTTATTTTTTTAACCTTCAAAAAGTTACGATGTATTACGTGGTGGTGAAAGTTTTTACAAGCTTTATTGTTATTAAAAATGGACTTAAACATTTTTCTGAACATGTTAAATGATTTAGAAGAGTTCCTCATTCTGGCCCATAAACTCCACCAGAAATTCCTTTTGTTTTTTGTTGACGTATTTCTTATCACTCATTGTATTTTCGATTATAAAAAAATAAGTATTAAACAGTTGATAATGGACTAGTTTAGTGATTTTTTTTATATCTGCATCTTATAAAATAGGTTTTTAGTGGTTCAACTGTACAAATAAAATTTTTATAAAATTAATCCTCTAGCCATAATCGGCTTTTGAAATTTAAATTTAATGGTTACATACGTCACGAGTGGTAAGTGACGTGTTTCAATAAGATTGGTAGAAAATTTGCGATGTTGTCGATATGCTTTAATATTAACCGAGAATCTTATCTCTCTCTCTTATTTGTTGTCATTAAAAAGAGATAAACATATCGATATTTTTGTTCTCTGATTGACACTTTATCAAATAAGGAGTAAAACACTAAACAAAATATTCTGTCATTTTCGTTAGTTTAATTTGTTGTTTGGTTGTGTTTGGTTTATGAAAGAAATTACTTCTATACTATTTTTGGTTCGAAAATAAAAATCCCTAACACCTTCTCTTGGTGTTATAGCGGTTTCTTCAAAAATAACCAATAGAAGTAATTGTTCTCTCGGGGAGCAACCCTTCTATCGGCACAGTGAGAGAACGAATTTCAAGAATACCGTTTTGGCATTTTCAATAGAACCACACCCACTTTCTATTGGCTGTTCTATTCTATCACCGTCAAGAATAGGGGTCTTGTTTGTTTATTACAGATAAACACGATTTTCTCTCCTGTCATATATGTTGTCAACTGGTACAATCAGTTAGTCACAGAACACGGTATTTTGTGCCGCCAGTTTTTTGAGAATACTTAAAACGAACGTAGCTAAAATGTGACAACGTTGACTTTTAAACACACTTCATTATTGGTTATTAGTTGGCGCTACGTTTAAAACTTACTAATTATTTATTGCTAAATTTTACGAAATGAGATAAATTAATTGCAAAATGAATACCAATATAAGTAAGTAGGTATCTTATCCTAAATATATATTGCTATCATTTTGATTAATATGATCCTACTAAACTAGTCCATTATGTGAGGTTAGAACGGGTGGAACGGATTCAACGGGAGTACCAACCATAAACAGAAAAAGTTACTAAATATTCTCACCTTTTCAAGAATAGCAATTTTGTGTCTGCGGTTGACTTTTTTATTTGAAATTTGACGATTAGCGACATTTTTTGACATTGTCACTAGTGACATTTTCCAGGATCGGGCCCCTGGTGATGACAAATAAAAAAAATGATAATTATTAATTGTACAAGTTACTTAATTGACAGTAATGCAAAAAGTGAGGTAATAAAAAAAGTGACAATTAGAAATTCACTGTACTAAGAAGCCATTGTGGGCTTGTTTATTTGTTTTGGACGTAAATTAGTTTTATTTTGGAAATTCATATACAGTATGATGCTAATGTATGGAGTAAATTCATTATTTCAGAAACAGAAGACTTAAAACAGGTCAATTTTAATTTTTGAATGGCCATCAACTGCTATAGATGTGTTGGACATTACGTCATTAGTGATGGCGTAATGACGTCATCGACGATTTTTTTGAATACAATTCGAGGTCACGTGACAGCTCATTTGAAAGGGTTCCTTATCGCCAAAATTATAAACTTTGTTGTTTGTAAACTTTGTTTTGCGCACTCTCGTAAAACAACACTTTTTAACGTCATTTTAAGCGTCAATAACAGAACAATTCAAATCTTAAATTCTAATTATTAGTTGTTAATTGATAATTGTCAATTACTGATTGTTAGTTTAGTTATAACTATCAATCAAGCATTTAAAGTCAATAATGTGTCTACCTTCCAATATTTTTATATTAAAAGTGAGTGGTAAATTTAAAAAACAATTAATTTAGATCCTTAAATAAATGTTTAACTTTGATTAATTATGATGAGCCATGTTCCGATGCATTAAGGAAATTAGAGTTTAAAAATATAAAATATACATTCAAGGCCGAGGAGTGCCATTTCTTGATCGTATAAAATGGATAGTTTTTTTTTGTTTTATGGTTTTATTTAGGAAAATTAAGTTGGTTTTTTTTTTAAATTAGTGTTAAAGTTTAACATGCAATATCTGATAGGCAGAAGATATATTTTCGGCTTAGAGAATCCTCATTTATCTAAAGATATTTCAGAGCCGATGATACTTTTAATGGTTCGCACCTTTTATCTCTAAATATATATCACTTCGTTACAAGCAACTTCACTTAAGTATTTCGCAGATATCTCTTAATTTAAAACTGGGGATAATCAGCCTGATGGCTTTAAATAATTACCCACTTTGTTTTGCGATTATAAATATAAAACTGACATAGAATATAGAACTGATTTTTTGGTAGAAACTATTAGCAATAAATGTAAATAATTTCCGTGATAAAAAACAATAACGGTCACAATCATAACCTTAGATACTAATCGTTTTATACCCAATCAATTTTAATTCTTAATTATGTATAAAGGAAAAATACCAAAATCAGTTTCACAAGTTTTTATTACAAACAACATGCAGATTACAATTCATAGTTATATTAGCTTAATTGTTTCTTATTTTTATTTGACATCTTTCATTCATAGACTTTACAGTTACGTAATGTATGCTTTTCTTATATAGTTTTTCGTTCTATGATTTTCTTTATATTATGCTTTGATGTTCTGTTCGCCGCCATTTCATTCAGAGTGTGCGTTTCAATTTATTGGTGCTTAATTGTAATAGTTATTTGGTGTTTTCAGTGAGATGGACAATTTTTACACTGCTACAAAATGGTTTTCCATTATTTGATTATATTTTTGAGAATACTCCTGATTTTTCCGTCTTTTGACTATCATGAATGATAATAATAAGCTTTATTGTCGAAAAAATTATTTAAAATTTGTGGAAAAAGCTGTTTAAAAAAAAGCAAATCACATAGAACAAAATAACAAAACATATTAAAACAGTAATACAAAGGATTTATTTGTTATAAAACATAAAACATACAAACAAACAAAACTTCACAATATAAACATTCGGAAAAATAAGTAATAAATAATATAAAAAGAATTTAAAATTTAAGATTTTAAATAAGTCAGAGTAACAACAAATAAAAAACAACAAACAACAAAATAAATAAATATCATAAATTAACCTTCCAGTGCATGAGATGGTCCCATATACTTTATGTAAAAAAGTCGTCAACTACATACAAATTTCTCTTTACCAAGTATAATTTTAAAGTGTTACGAATTGCGGTTATTGATGAAATGGACTTTATTTCCAAGGGTAGATTGTTGTGGATTTTCTTAGCGTTATAAAAAATAGAGCTTTTGATTAGTTCCGTGCGAGGTTTTGGTAAATAAAGGTCATACTCTGCACTTCTAAGAGGGTAGTTATGAGATGGTCTGTCTGAGACTTCAGGTAAATATTTCCGAATTAAGGAAATGGATTCAAAGATAAATAGGGATGGAAGTGTTAATATTTTATGTTTTTTAAAGAATTCCCTACAGTGAGTTTTACTGCTTAGTTTCAGCGTATACCGAACAGCTCTCTTTTGTAATTTAAAAATATGTTCAAATTGAGTCACACAACATGTACCCCAAAAAGGAGGTGCATATCGGAAATGTGACTCGAAGAGGGCAAAGTAGACTGTTTTGGAAGCTGACAGGTGAAGCTCCCTAGATATTGTTCTCAGTGCGTAACAATAGGAGCTTAGTTTTTTTGACAAAGCGTCAATGTGTACATCTCATTTTAGAGAGCTGTCAAAAATCTCACAGAGTCAACGACCTCTATAGTGGAATTCTTCAATATAATAGGTTAAATTGCAGATGTGTATGGTAAAACTTTCGTCTTGGAAACGTTCAAACACATATGGTTAGAATCACACCATGATTTGATGATGGTTAAGTCATGTGAAACGATTCTATGAAGTTCGGTGATATCCGGGTGACTCCAGGAAAACCTAGTGTCGTCTGCCAATAGACAAATTTTACAGCCGATGCTTAAGTTAGCAATATCATTGATAAATAGCAAAAACAATGTAGGACCCAATACTGAACCTTCTGGAATCCCATATTCTATCTGCTTGCATGAAGACTTTAATTCATCAACTCGTACAAGCTGCAGTCTATCACTAAGAAATGACTCGAACCACCTGATCGAGGTGCCTCTAAATCCATAGTACTGCAATTTTTTAAGTAGTATTTTATGATCCACGCAATCGAAAACTTTTGAGAAATCACAAAATATTGTAGCTGTAAAGTGTTGATTGTTTAAGCTGGAATAGACATTATTAAAAAGAGAAAACATTGCATCATTTGTGCATTTACCAGTTAAAAATCCAAATTGATTTTTAGCTAGAATATTGTATTTAACCACAAATGAAAGAAGCCTTTTTTTTACCAACCTTTCAATGATTTTGGATAACGTAGGAAAAAGCGCGATTGGGCGATAGTTAGAAACTTGATCTTTATCACCTCCTTTATGCAAAGGAATGGTTATGGCTGTCTTAAGGCAAGTAGGAAAAATACCAATTTGGAACGACTCATTAATCAAATTTGTTAGAAGACCTAATACACAGTCCGGCAGATTTGCGAACATTTTGAGGGTAAGCCCATCTACTCCAGATACGGATTTGTTTTTAATGTCTCGAATTCATTAACTATGGACCATGTTTCCTTAGTAATATTTTTGGATCCACTAAGTCTCCTATTACAGTAGATGTCCTTTTGGTCTATTTTGTTACAAGTATTTTCTCTGGAGCTCATATTAAACCTTCTTTTGAAATATATGTCACTCTCAGCTATTCTTCTGATACTCAGTGCAATTGTTATCACCACGCGAAAATGCATGACTGCAAATTTTATTTATTTGCCTAAAAACCACAAAGTTTATCAAAGAAATCAAAGAGACAAATTATTTTTTACATAAATTGAGAATAATAATACATCTTATCGTGGAAACAAAAAAATTATGGATAAAATGTTAAGGAATCATGGTATTATTTTATAGTTTTTAAACAACTAATTAACCAAAACTCCTATCAGAAAATATGGGAAGTTTCCCAAAACTAAGAAAGTCTTTAAGCTAGAAAATTTGCAACAATATGAAAATGTAGTAAACAGGCGACTGACAACTTTAAAATTAATCTCAAAATTTGCTTCTGTAAAATACAAGTTTATATACTTATTTGCCTAGTACAGAAATTAAATGAAGCTAAAACATTTAAGTATAAAAAGTCTTTTTCTTAACGCACAATTTTTCACTGGTAATCACGTTGAGCACGAGCAATAATGAACACTGCTCTACAACATCGTGATTAATTCATAAGAGTATGTTAAATAGAAAGTTTGCTTTTGTGTTTATCAAACTTTCCGTAGAAGTTTTCAAAGAACTTTTTAAGGGGAATCAGCAGCGTGGAAAGACTGCATTGTATTTGGGAAGAGAACCAGATGGCAAGTGAATTAAGATAAAATACTCATAAATAACGACGATATTCCTAACATTATATTTTCATTTCAGCAATTATTTCAAGGAGTAATAAAATAAGAGTGTACAATCAAATTCAGATTTTACCTAGAGATTAAATTAGTTTCTTAGACAATGCAAATCTTCTTCCACTTGCTTTTGCCAAGTTGCTTTCTTTTGTTTTTTTGTTCACAACTTGAAATAATGCTGCTTCCACTATACGGGATGTCCCAGACTAAAATGTAATAAAATATTTAAAGTAAGCAACTTATAAATGATTTAAAATGTGCATGTTGGCGGCTAAGTTTAAAACACCCTGTATGAAATATTAATGAGTTGGACATAATATGGAGTTAACGGGCAAGCTCTTGTTGTTTATTGGTTACAATTTCACGTCACTAGCTTCGATATTAATGGAGATATCGTTATTTAATGTGGACTAGGATTTTTTCAAAATATTTCATTTTTGGTATAGGACATTGTGCACAAATTTTATGTAGAATTCGAAAATAAAATAAAAATTATTAGGTTCCATTTAAAATGTAAAAGTTGACGTCTATTTCCGGTATAATTGGAAGTGTCATATTCAGAACAACATAATATTTGAACTCAGCGTCATCCAAAACCTACAGCTTCGTAATTTCAGATTTTTAACATATACACCCTGTATAATATTTACTGAAGATAAAACTTTTGATGTTAACATTGTAGTTAAATAATTCAAACCTTTTTGTTGTCTTAAGAAACACCTTTTTCGTTTTAATAGTACTAAAAGCAATAAGAAAGACTCGATAATTCTAGAATCGTTTCTTATATTACCGATAGGTCCAATGATACCCGGACATGGTCAATAAAAAGTGCTTATTTTATTATCTATAAAATGCACTTTATTATTCAAGAAAATGACGGAAAGCTAGCAAATTGGAATTCTCGAAGTTAATGATTAACATCATCACGGATATTAAAAAAGCTATAGATGACACTTAGTTTTTTAACGTGGTAATTACAAAGAAAAGGTTAAAAAAACTGTTATTCTTTTTGTAAGAATGCAGGTATTGTATCTGGAGAGATTTGTCATTTGGTTTAGTTAAATAGTTGGTTAATTAAGAGTACTTAAAATTATTGCTAGAATTAATTAAAAGAAAAACTATTTAAGGAGGAAGTAATTTCAAATTATAACTATACTAAGTGACATAAAAATCAGAACACCCAGTTTAAATGGTCAATGTCCTCCTGTGGTATCTTATTCCAGGCAACCACCAACTCTTCTCGTAGTTCTTCTAGAATCATAGGAGGACGTTGCAAATTGAGCAATCTTCTTGGGGATAAGTCTTGGTTGCCAAGGAAACAATGTGACACCATTTTGTTAAAAGAAGTCTTTTGTGACTCTTGCGACATGTGGTCGGGCACTACCTTGTTGGAAAGTTGGATTTGCCAGGGTGTCAAGATAGGGTAAAAGATGGGGTTCTAAAACTTCTTGGATATCACGCTGCGCGTTCATGTTACCTCTGATGAAGATTAAGGGTGATCTCTAACCATAAGCTGTAGCTTCCCAAACCATAACTCCAACAGTTTGATGAACATATCTTTCAACAAAAAACCGTGGATTTCTCCTATCACCACGTCGTCTTCTAACCCTCGCTCGACCATCGTGCATGCCTAAACAAAATCGAGACTCGTCACTAAAGACAATACTGTTCCATTTCTGATCCTGGTAGTGGAGAAACGGTCCCCTAAAGCGGCGATCTTCACGGTCTGTTGTTCTACGGGGGCATCCAGAGCCCCTTACTCTTTACGTACGACCTTCTGGAAGCCATGCCTGACAACACCTAACCACGATGTCAAGAACCATAATCCCCAAAATTTGGATCTTTACTACGGCTACAATATCATTTTTGGATTGTTAGTTTATTTTAAAAAAAAGCACTTAGTATATTCTAAGAATGTTTTATCTTTTTCTATGGACACTGAATAAACTAGAACATTATATCACAAAAATAAACACCAAAAAAACTATCTAAATTTACATTAACATTTTATGAATCTTCATAGATGTTCACAATTATTATGGCCTTCCTTGCTATTATATCATTTCTATGTTATTTTCTTAGTGCATTTTTTCACTTTTCTCATTTTCTAGGCCTTCCTATATATATTTTTTCAACTAATATTTAAATATTTGGTTCAATCCTGTTAACAGTAAGTAATTTTCTTCTGATAAAATAAAACAATTAATATTAAATTTAATTTATTCAATATCACTCCAAGATATTTGAATCTTTCTACTTTATTTATTTAAAGCGTGATGCTTTAAGAGGTGTTCTTGTTGTCCATTTTTTACGGTTTGTGCCATTTCTCTCTAGTTTACTTAATTTTATCATTCAAGTTAACCACCTATAATCCGGGTTCAATACTTCATTTTGCAGTCTGTCGATTCAAAGTAAGAAAGAAGCAAATGACAAATTTTTGTATAAACTTTAAACCTTCAAACATTGTAGTGCAAGATTTAAGTAACTGTAAAAATTATGGTTGTCAAACACCGAATACGGAACTACGAATAGAAATGAAAGCAAATATACTCCCACCAAAACTTATTAATATTTTTAACACAACCATAGGATGGCGCTGATCGTTGCGTCTACTCATTTTAATTGTTCTATTTTTCGGAAGAGGTCTCTCTCTACTAATACTATTAACGACAATACTTTTTAATTTAACAGATCTGTATCAATCTGTATTTGGTGAAAAACAGTTTTAAGAAAATTAAGAAAAGAGACAGTAGTTCTGAGAATCAGGAAAAGAGCAGGAGTTTTGTCTTCAGTTCTTTTAGTTTTGTTGGTGTATATCATCTTTGGTTTTTTGCTTCCAAATAATTCTGTCCCTAAAATGGATTCAAACTATCAACCCCCCTTATCTAAAAGGAAATGTTGTGTACCTACATGTACTAATCGTGAAGGCAAAATGCATCGTTTTCCAAAAAATGAACCAAGTGTGTTTAGTGAGTGGATTTTAAAGATACAGTCTTTAAATTATAAAGACTTGTCAGTTGAAGACATTTATAAAAAATATGTATTTTGTGAGGAACATTTTTCTAGTAACTGTAAAGTTTTAGGTACCAAAAGAGGTCTTATAAGAACAGCAGTTCCAACTTTAAATTTATTTGGTAAGTGAATAAATCAAATTGTAATTTATAAAGAAAGCAAACGTTTTTATGCTGAAAGGACTGTATAAACAGTGGAAGCAACCATTAGCTTTTACATTTAGTGAAGGACCTCATAAATCCATGGCATTAAAAAATTTGCTGAAGGTTCTAATCTGCAAATGTCAAAGTATAGGTTTGAAGGTTGTATAGACAGTTTGTAACCAAAGTGAAAATAATGTCGGAGCTATTAGACTGCTAATGAGTGAAACGAAGGAGGAATACTTAAAAAGAAAAGAAGAGAATAGAAATTTTGGTTTTGTGATCAATGACCAAGAAATTATTCCCATATTTGATGTCCCTCATATTTTCAAGTGTTTGAGAAATAATCTCTTGAAACATGACTTGTATTTTAAGCAAAATAAATAAATAAATGATCATTTTTTGATTGTAAACATATATATTTACTTTAGTTTCGTTGAAATGTAATTATCTATTTTATCGCAGAGTACTTCTTATTGACAGATAGATGGCAATAGATATAAATTTAAGGAATCTGTATTATCGACAATACTTTTTAACACAACCGCTGCTACTCGATGTCGCATACGGATCTAGACAGTAACTAGGTTCTTGCCATTCTATTCGTAGTTCCGTATTCGGTGTTGTCAAATTTTGATTCGTAAATATAAAAAAGATAATGAATTTTGCAGTGAATCAGAATAAGAGTGTGAAAATACATCTGAAATAACAAAGAGCAAATGAAAATTAGTGTTTCTTATGGTTCCACTAGCATCAAATTTTTATTCTAACCTTATTACCGAATATACTATTCTGCTTTTACTGGTCTAATAAAAAAGTGTTATGAAATATTCTTTAAAATACTGCAATGTTATTAAATTTACCCTACTACAAGTATAATTCTTTATTTTTAATAAACTCCAAAAACCTTAGACACTTACTAGTCTATTGTTTGTCTGCTCTAATTTCTAGTGTATTATTACATCACTAAAAATGACTTCAGAATACCAAAATATTTGATATCGCTTTCAAGGAATTTCCTATATCATAGTAGATGAATCAGAGGGTTGCAAAAATGAAATGGCAAAACATAGACGTCACCCGTTTTTATCTAATCGTAACAAGGGTAACCAAAATAGTTTATCTTAAAAATACTAATAAGGGTGCCCAACGTAGTATTTAAAATTTCAAAATGAAAACATTTCAAATAGTTTGGGCATTATTAATGTGTGTATCCTTTAATATTTCTTTTTCAAAGACAGGAACAAAGCGTCTGCTTCTTTTATTTATAAACATTCCACAGTATACTACAACAAAAATAAGCTCCTACAAATATCTGGGACACGAAATCCGAATTGGAAGAGACAACCAGACTTGTGAAATAAGTAGAAGGATTGGGCTAGCATGGGCAGCCTTTGGAAAGCTGTCACGTCTTCAGATCCGACATCTCTGTTTGTTTAAAGAAAGGAGTATTCGAGGACCAGTGCTAACACACTGCGCCGAAACTCTAACCTTAACAAAAGCGACTATACACAAGGTCTTGGTAATGCAGCGAAGAATGGAACAA
Source organism: Ophraella communa (assembly GCA_035357415.1). Classification (NCBI taxonomy): domain Eukaryota; kingdom Metazoa; phylum Arthropoda; class Insecta; order Coleoptera; family Chrysomelidae; genus Ophraella; species Ophraella communa. The sequence goes on from CM068995.1 coordinate 2,493,231, forward strand.
GCAATGCTAGGATTATCTTTGAGAGACCAAGTGACAAATGCAGCATTACGCAGGAGAACAGGTTTAACAGATGCAGTAATGAGAATAGTCCGTTTCAAATGGAACTGGGCGGGTCATGTGGCAAGAAGAACAAACAACCAGTGGACCAAAAGAATCATCTAATGGAGACCAAGAGAAGAAGCATTTAGGCACAGAGAAAGTCCACCCACACGCTGCTGGTCTGATGATATAAAAAGGATGGTTCCTAGCTGGATGATAGTAGCCTATGGCCTATGTCCAACAGTTGACGCTCTTCTGAGTACGTATAACCTCAAAAATGTCCAACTTTACGATAGAGCTGTCAGTTTCCAACATGGAACACCAGGATTTCCAAATCCCTAAATATAAAAGGCAACACTCGTTTAGTATTAAACTTTTGACTGAAATCATCAGTTAGAGGCCAACTTTTGATTATCCAATCAACAGAGTGCAGAAATAACTACAAATTATATTTATTTATCTTGCAATGTTGCCAGGTACCTATGGTGATTTTGCAATATAGAGCAATAGAAAAATTAAAAAAAAGTATGTTTCGGACCGTTTTAAAGTCTAAAATGAAGTGTATTTTTTAATTATAACCTATAATTGGTAAATATTTTATTGACATTGGTAATTACCTCTAAACTATTAAAAATTAAAACTGAATCAACAGATCTCTCAAAATATCCTTACCCAGGATTGTTGCTGTACGTCTCTGTTAGATAACATGAATTATACAACGCAAATAGTCCTTAATAGTGGGAGTATTTTGTAAATGCCGATGTGCATCCCCTACGTGTAGTGCAGACAGACTAGGGTGACTCACCAAACACGATAATAAAGTTGAGGATGAAAAACTTTCATAGTTTACAGCAGACAGTCGACTGGTGGATTCCGATGTACGTGGCGGTATAAAAATGTTTAACGATACAGAGGGTTCATAATTAAATGCACACGTTTTTCAAATAAGTTACAGTTTATTTGCAAAGTAAACTGTTTTTTGTGGCCGTCCTGAAACGAGGTTTTCCGCTAAAACTCACCGTAGGTAATAAAAATTTAAAGTGTAACTGTAAAAGCATTAAAAATTGGATTTTCATTAGGTAAATAAATAGTTGGTTGGTGTTTTCGCAGATTTTTAACCAACTTCCAGTTTATAATTATTTAACTGTAGATTGACTTTTCATCAGTAATGATGCTACATCAGAAATATCTGAATTTGAGCATATACGGGGTTGAAACAATGAAACGAGGTTTATTTCCCGAAACTAGTAACACCCTGTGAAGTGCAACAGCTGTAGTAGCTTTTGTCAACAGGAATCACATTGAACCCTGAACTTTTCTAAACGTTTTGTGTTTTTATTCACGACATTATCTCTGTTTTTACTGGAGATATAGATGGCGCCCTACCGGCCAATTAGTCTCACTTAATTTCTGTTGAAAGCACTTGAGAAAATTCTTGATATGCATATTAAGGAGGAACCATTGAGGGAACATCCTTTCAGTAGTCCCCAGCATACATATCAGGAAGGAAAATCAACAGAAACGGCGCTGGACGAAGTAGTCCACAAGATCAACCACAAGATCAATTCTTGTAGAATGGCATCAAATTCGCATTAACTACTTAACATCAGGTACCTAACTATAAACAAACAAAATGTAACTTCAATATGTCAATCTGACGATGCTAGTTCTAGCGGAACGGCTGTCATTGAGGTTAAAAAAGCAATTTTTTAAATAAATAGTGAATGATTTGTTAAAACAGTACGTAATGGGCTCAACAATCTACATTAAAATCTTGACAAAACGGTCTAAAGAGTGATCATAAAAAGGTCTTGGATCAATAATAGTGGTGCATATTTGAATGAATACGAAGTTTAATCGTTTTTTAAAAACGGAATACATTTAATTTTGTTGAAATTCTAACCAAATAAGTTTACTAACAACAATTTTGGATGCATCCGTGTATCTAAAATTAATACTGTGAATCTGCAAGAAGACAGGTCATTTTCCGATCGATAGTCGATGTAGTTTATAAGATTCTCATATTTAGTGTATATAATATATTTCCATTTGTAGACATTCAGTTGAATTCATGTGAGAAACTGAAATGTGTGGGTGTCACCAGATTCTTACCAGAAGAATAATATATCAAGTGAAAAATATATTCTGCAAGCTGCTAAAAAAGCAGAAAACGTGGCAATTATTTACGTCACATTTTATAATATTAATAATTTTTGATTTTATTGGTAATCTACCATATAAAATTAATATTGTGTAACCTAACCTAACCTAACCTAACCTAACCTAACCTAATCTACCATATAAAATTAATATTGTGTATTGGGTGGTATGAATAAAACCGAAATACATGCTAATATTAGAAGTATTAAAATCTTCTTCGTAGTATATACTTCAAAAGTAAGAAGGTACTACATTTCAAAGTAGATACTTTTAATTTTTCCGGAACTTAGTATACTAAGTAGAACTCTCGCGATAATGGCTGAAGTATTTACTATAATTTGAAGTAGCGACTTAATACAGCAGATACTTCGATTTCAAGAAGAAATTGTAGTATTTACTTAACGTTAGCACAGTTGGTAAAATAGCAACTTCACCGAGAAAGCTAATATGCTACGGTATGAAATCAAAAAACAATGGAGGCAAAATAGTGTTGAAATAATACCACGACCCCAGATGCTAGCCAAAAACCTTAAGATTCTGGGCATCCGACTTAATCTTATCACAATAATTCAGAAATCTGTGATCCTAAATACCTGTAATATTGTTTGCAAATTTCTAAACCTGTCACATTAATTCATTTTGCCTTTAAAGGCCGATGAATATAATATGTTAACCGCCATAAGGCGAGTAAAAATCAAATAATTAATATTAATAATACCATATTGATATACAGGGTGTTTCAAAAAAAGGTAACACCGTCTCTAGGATAGGTAAAAAACTGATAAATAATTGGGGTTTGTTTAGTGAAATTTTTTTCTAACGCCATCCGTTTTCAAGATAAAGGGCGTTGAAGAAAATAAAAAATTACACATTTCTTACGATTTTGCCGTAACTACTGGCACCATTGCAATGAAATTTTATACGAATATGTTTTCGAAGCTGATATATCCCATGAATCTGTTTTTATAACTAACTCTCATAGAGGGCGCTAGTTACACGACGTGTAACGTATTATTCAACATAACTTTTTTTTAGGGTAGAATTATTAGTCAAAACTCCAAGTGAACATAACATCGTTTAATTCTACACCAAAAAGGTACTCTTGGTAAAACTCGATATTATGTACCGTTTTCGGAATATTTTGATTTGAAAATTATGAAGTAATAACCGCTCCTCGTATAAGTTAATGATAAATTTATTAATTAAAAATCTTACAATAAGAAAATTAAAATAAAGACAAAGAACATAACATAAAATTCAATTAGAGTAAATGTTCAAAATGTCCTCCGTTTTCACGAATACACAAGTCTATCCTTTTTTCTAAAGAATCCATTAATCTTCTTAACGGTTGGGGATCATCTATGATGTCATTAAAGTGACGTTTAATTCTGTCTATTAATTCTTGACGAGAATTTACCTCTGTAGCATAGACTTTTTCCTTAATATACGACCAGACTGTGTAGTCCAAAGGATTAAAATCGCATGACCGAGGAGGCCAATGAATCGGAGCTTCTGCACCTCTACCAATCCATTGATTCCGAAAATTGTTACTCAACCAATTACGACACCTTCTATCAAAGTGCGGTGGAGCTCCATCATGCATAAAAAATAATGATGTTCGCTCATTTATCGATAAATCTTCTAATATCTCAAATAAGTGATTATTTAGAAAATCAAGGTACATATCACCACTTAAATTTCCAGGTAGAATATGATAACCTATTAATCTGTTACCTAAAGTTGCTGCCCAAACATTAACTTTAAATGAGTGTTGGTAATGTGATACCCTTTTGGCTTGTGGATTCTCATCACACCAGTAGTGTGCGTTATGGGAGTTAAACATACCTTGTCGCGTAAAGGTGGCCTCGTCCGTAAAAAGAATACATTTTAAAAAATTTGGATTAAGGGCTGTCCTTTCTCGCAATGTTTCACAAAAATCGACTCTAACCGGTAGATCGTCCGGTAAGAGTTCTTGAACTTGTCTCTAATGGTAAGGATGTAGCTGCTGCTCTTTAAGTATCCGCCAAGTAGTTGAAGAAGATGTATTTGTTTGTCTTGCCATATTCCTTCCACTTAATGTTGGATTTTGATCAACTAAATTTAAAATAATATTTTCTTTATTAATTGTTCTTGTTGTTCTTGGTCTACCTGAATTTATTTTCTTTGGTCGTACATTCCCAGTTTCTCGACAACGTCGTTCAACTGCTCTAAATGTTTTTTTACTTGGTAAGTTTCTTCTAGAAAACTTTTGCTGCACTAGAGTTTCCTAAACACTCGCCTAAAGTTAATAACATGTCGGTGTATTCAACATTTGAGTACATTTTGTTTAACAATATCTAATTTTACAAATAACAAGGTTTCAAAACTCTATTTATTGATGACTTATTGTCATAACAATCAATAAATGTCAATTTTACATGGCAAACTTAGAGAAATGCGATTAATGCGAACTTTATCATTAACTTATACGAGGAGCGATTACTACTTCATAATTTTCAAATCAAAATATTCCGAAAACGGTACATAATATCGAGTTTTACCAAGAGTACCTTTTTGGTGTAGAACTAAACGATGTTTATGTTCACTTGGAGTTTTGACTAATAATTCTACCCTAAAAAAAGTTATGTTGAATAATACGTTGTATGAATCGTGTAACTAGCGCCCTCTATGAGAGTTAGTTATAAAAACAAATTCATGGGATATATCAGCTTCCAAAACATATTCGTATAAAATTTCATTGCAATGGTGCCAGTAGTTTCGGCAAAATCGTAAGAAATGTGTAATTTTTTATTTTCTTCAACGCCCTTTATTTTGAAAACGGATGGCGTTAGAAAAAAATTTTACTAAGCAAACCCCAATTATTTTTCAGTTTTTTACCTATCCTAGAGACGGTGTTACCTTTTTTTGAAACACCCTGTATAACAATAATTTAGAATATTATATTATTATTATTATTTAATTTAGTGAAAACAACAGGATTAGATTAATATAAAATTAAGAGGTTTTATTATCCATTTACATAAATTACAATATTTACATCCTGATAACCAAATGTTTTGTACTAACCTAAAAATAAGATAATCACCAATCAAGCTATTGCTTCACGAGTCTGTTTCAAAACTTATAAAGTAAAACTATAAGCAACTCTTGTTCATTAATTCTTAAAGATGTCATTTATGTTTTAGGTTTTTATGGAAAAATAAAATACAAATTAACAAACAAATTTTTGTTTTAACGTTCTCTATACATCAGTTCTGCAAATTCTTTACGGAACTGGATTCCTCGTCGTCTAATTTCAGCATTATTTTGTTCAGCATATAAATTCAGCCATAACTGGTTCATCTTCTACATCAATTTGTTGAAAATCTTCATGTGGATCTCTTAAAAGCTTTAATTTAATTTTCCGATTCCCTGTTTTCTTCTTATCCACGATACTCTTAATTTTACTGTTGATTTTCTGTTTACAATCTGTCTAATGTTTGTTTAGTATTTTTATTCTAAATATCCGTTAAATCCCTAAGGGCTTTGTCTTTTGCATTCTACCAAAATGCAGAGTGAATACTTATCTTGCTTTACCACTTTATACAATTTATCATTCTTGACAGTATTTTAAAATTGATTAAGATTTTTTAGTTACCCCACAAATGCAAAACTATTCAACCGAAAATTCGCCAAAGAAATATATACATCGATTAATAAACTACGAGATGTTATCCTTAATGCACGATTCTATCTCTTAATTACTTAGCAACGAATTAGCGGATTCTAAGTCGTAACAAACGCTTAACCCTATTTCTAATGTACTGTAAGATAATGGAATATAGATCAAACTGAGAATATTGATTGTAAATACATTTTTTTTTGTAGTAAATGCTCCTGGAAAACAAGCAAATCTAGTCACGACTAGCCTGTTCATGTATCACTGGAGCAATGGGAACTTGCCCCACTGCTGCAATGGAGGTGATTTTAAACTTGACCCCACTGCACATTCTGCTAGAAAGTGTAAGGAAGAAAACAATATATAGAATAATCAAAGAAGGAATTATCAGGGAAAAACCTCGATCACTTCACTTTGATCAAACTTGGGAAATGCCCCAAGATGATATGCCAAAGAAATTCAACTTTGTGAGAAAATTCATCACAAAGTTGAGTAATAAATCTGAATAGGATGAAGACACCATACAGAATTTAAACCAGAATACCATAAAGTGGTATACGGACGGTTCCAAGCTAGACGAGGGAACTGGGATAGGAGTTTTTGGACTGAGAGCCAAATACTCAGAAAGCTTGGGCACATACCCGAGCATCTTTCAAGCAGAAGTCCGCGCCATCGAAAGATGTGTGGAAGTCAATATTGGAAGAAATTATTGCAGACAAGAGATTGTGATCATGTCGGATAGTCAAGCAGCCATCAAAGCGCTGAGTTCAAATATAATCAGTTCGAAGATGGTTTGGGAATGCCTAGGCAAACTAAATGAACTAGGCCAGAAGAACACTGTCACCCTCCTATGGGTCCCGGGACGCATAGGAATAGAGGGGAACGAAACAGCAGATAAGCTGGCAAAAAAAGGAGCTGAAACCCCACATTTGGGACCAGAACCATCTTGTGGGATCAGCAGTAGAGTAATCTTAGGAAAACTAAGGGAGGAAATGGAGAAAGAAAAATCCGAGTACTGGAATCAGCTGGAAGGACTGAGGCAATCTAAGATACTACTGGGGAACTATGACCAGAAGAGATCTCTTAGCTGCCTCAACCTCAGTAAAAAAGGCTCCGTATTCTAACGGGAATATTAACCGGGCATTGCCGGTTAAGAAGCCACATGAAGAAACTAGGGTTAGCAGATGAAGCAAAGTGCAGATTCTGTGAGGAAGAGGATGAAACCTCAATACATATACTCTCAGAATGTCCTGCCTTGCAAAATTCTAGGGCTAGATACCTAGGAGCACATGAAATAGAGGAAGGGGATCTACCTGATTTGAAGCCCGACGATGTCCTAAACTTCCTCAGGAAAATAGGACTCGAAGAGCTGCTATAAATCTGAGAAAACATCAGAACATGGCAAGTAAGGGGGGACACAATAGATCCTATGGGTCGCAGTGTAATCATCACCCCTAACTCATTCATACATTCATAGTCACGTTAATGTGGGATCTAATTTTCCCGTGAAAATGAATTTACTGCAAATTGCTAAGCACCACAAATTACAACATAAAAGATATGTAATTGACGAAATGGCGAAGGAATATCTTTATTACGTTTGCCACGTTATCACTGTCAATTAAACCCTATAAAATTAATATGGGCACAGGTAAAAGGTGAGGTAGCAAGAAACAATACAACTTTTAAATTGAATGACGTAGACAACTTTTGATAAATTCTTTCGGAAGCGTAACACGGGAAAATTGGACCAGTGCCATAAACCATGTAAAGAAGGAAGAAGAACGATTGTGGAGTGTTGATAACAATATTGAAGAACTGTTCGAACCCCAAAAATTAAAATCACATTAAAAATTTTCGAGTACATCTGATCGATACAGATAAAACTAATCCAAATAAATTAATTGTCGAATTGTACAATCATATTGTTCGCAAATATCGTTATATATGCAATATGTATTAATTCTAAGATTAGATCTTTGATAAAAATGGTAATTACGTTAATCGATATTTGTATAATATAAAATAATAATAAATGGCATTTTATCCATTCCTCTATATTATGACAGTATTTGATCTTGATTATCACATCTAAACCGTCTTATTACATCTCGATAGCTCACATTATACAAGAAAAATTATAAAACACAAGGTACAAAGAACAACTTTTTTACTTTTTACCACCAACCAAAATAGCTTTGGGTTTGAATTAATTTCTTATTAATACATTGAATATATACTTAAATTATTATCCCTTTAGGTTTTACAAAGTAATCTAAAACTATTGTAACGTTGATAAATAATAAAAAAAGCTCCAATTAATCAAAAAATAACCTACACGGCAAAGTCTGCATTGTAATTTTCTGGCTTCAACACGCAACTGACTACCTTAACTCTTTCAGAATTTACAAATTGCGTGTTGGAGCCAGAAAATTATTGACGGCTCTACATAGTGCAACGGTATGTACAGCTTAAAATAAATTATGAAGGACTACTGCAAGGTACTACAAAAATATTACAAAAATTATAAAAATGTAGATATAATAGTAATAATAATAATAATAAGCTACTTCTTCAATACATTTCTAAACCTTTTTACCAGTTTTAGAAACTAAATATCAAATTTATGTTCAATTAAAGCCTCTTCTTTTCACCTAAGATCATCTGGATCCACTTTAAACTCTTACTTGTACACCCAACACTATTTATAACCTAAATGTATCTGTTCAATAAACTTCTAGTCATTCTAACTAGTTTTGAAAACTTACATTCAAACTTGGCACCCAACGTGAGGCGCCAATTATTTTCGTAACGATATTTTCAATTTTTTTATCTTTTTGCTCTAAAATTGCTTTGAATGTAATTGAAACGTCAATTTCACCAAGTAAACTTCTTTTTTATAGTTTTTAGCAGCATCGGCGTGATCTATCGCCCAATCTGCCATCTTGTGACCTCGGCAGAACTGTGCAGGCCTCATACCTCATTCAAACAGCACATACCAAAGATAGGTCCTCTGCAGTAGAAAATTCCTCCAGATTCTCCAACAGCTCTCTGCACAGAGGAAAGTGAGCTGGTAGGGATAGTCAACGTAGATTATTATATTTTCCTGGGGGATGGATGGGACGTTATGGACCAATATTTTTTCCGCCCCGATCCTCCGATTTAACTATTTTAGATTTTTTTATGGGGCTACTTAAAATAAAAAGTTTACGCAAATAATTTAAACCATAATATTGAAGACTTGAAACGAAATTACCCCAGAAATGCTGCGAAATACTTACAAAGAATTTAGAAAGAGAACTGAGAGAGATGTTTTGAAGCTGGGGAATTTTTTTGTTTACTTAGTATTTCTTACATTATTATTCTGTATTATTATTTTTGATAGAGATTATAATAGTTGAATAGTTAACATTGTTTTCAAATATTTATTAAAGAATGACAATTTGAAAATTGTTTATAAAAGTTGGCAGTTACTGGGTACATCGTAAACGTCACTCACTAGATTAATACATTATTTTCGAACTTAGTGCAAAAATTCATACGGTTTTGATAAAACTGGCTATAAAATGTGACGGATTTTGAAATACTTGAATTTTATTATACAGGGTGTTTCATTAAGATTTATCCATATAGTAACTGGAGAAACCTCAGCACTAAATATGAAGATTTAGGCCAAAACACTTAAATAAAATATTCCTCCTAACCGAGATATAGGGTGTTTTATTTTAACTATTCTAAATGATTGTATCCCATATTTTTGACACCTTCAAATATTTTCTGTTCATACTTGGCAAAAAGTTTACACATATTAGGTTACTTTAAACAGTGGTAAATGATATTTTTTCTCGATTACCAGAGGCGTGCGGTAGGGATTGATACTTTCTTTTATCCCCCTACAATTTACCCCACTGTCGTAATAATTGTTTCTGTATGTCACTTTCTACGTAAATATCATCCTCTTGTCTCAATATGATAGAGTGAGTAGTTGTAGAGTTATTTGCATTTAAAGGTAATATTTAAAATATCCATTTTTGTTTTATTGCTTATTTAACATGAGATTCCTTAATAATCTAACCACCTTGACAACAAAATTTGATAATTCTAATCGTAAATTCACATGAGTCAATAACTATTTCACTGAATAAATAAAATTTATTAGTTTCAAATGATTTTTTCATATTAATATTTATCAAAATTTCAGTTTTAAATTTATAACAAAACAGAACTATGATTTTCATTACGAAATAACATGATGAATACATAAAATAAACGTACTAAAACAATGATTTACTTAGACTACAGTAAAAAAAATTCTAGTTAGTTAACATTATAGTAAATTTTCGAAGTGGCCTCCATTGACTTTGATACATTTATTAATCCTTTTGGAAAAATTTCTCCTAACCTTTAGAAATATGTTGGGTTGATTAAATTATTAAGGAATTATTGGAATAAAATGGATATTTTAAACATTACCTTTAAATGCAAATAACTCTAAAACTACTCACTCTATCATATTGAGACAAGAGGATGATATTTACGTAGAAAGTGACATGCAGAAACAATTATTACGACAGTGGCGTAAATTGTAGGGGGATAAAAGAAAGTATCCATCCCTACCGCACGCCTCTGGTAATCGAGAAAAAATATCATTTACCACTGTTTAAAGTAACCTAATATGTGTAAACTTTTTGCCAAGTATGAACAGAAAATATTTGAAGGTGTCAAAAATATGGGATACAATCATTTAGAATAGTTAAAATAAAACACCCTATATCTCGGTTAGGAGGAATATATTATTTAAGTGTTTTGGCCTAAATCTTCATATTTAGTGCTGAGGTTTCTCCAGTTACTATATGGATAATTCTTAATGAAACACCCTGTATTTTATGGGGTTTCAGAACAAGCAAAACTTTTTATCAAGAATGACATTTTTCACTAAATCTAATATTTAAACATTTTTCACCTATAGGATACCCCATCCGTGGACACGCTGTATATCTGGATTGCATTTGATGTGTATTTACCAACATCAAGAAATAAAGTTTGATCAGTGTATTATTCAGTTTCAATTATTTATAATGTACTTTAAATTTTTAAAAATAATTACGGATACAAACATTTCAAAATATTTTGGCCATATTATAGATTTTCTTGGTTTTTTTATTAGAAGCTATAAAATAATAATTTAAAACAAACGATATCATAAACCATATAAAAATATAAACGACAGCACATTAAATATAATTATCCAATAAATCTTAAAAAAGATATAATTTTTTTTCTCACAAATTTAATATTTTTATTTTTCGAATTTTAGGTAGGTACTCTTAAAACTTATATTTTTATAAAGAGCCCAGTTTCAAAGATCTCATTTGTCAAAAGGTATAAAAGATAAAAGAATTAAAATAAATTAATTAATTCAAGTAGTTAAGATAAGGAAACAAATTGGGAAAATGTTCTCTCGCCTCTAAGAACAGCCAACGGATAAGAAATTATTTTTTTTAAACCAACTTACCGAAATGTACTTGCAGTACAAAAATCCACAAAAACAAACATGCGTCTTTAAATTCCTTCATATTTTTATCTTTTAAATTCGAACCGAACGTATGCACGTCATAACATAAAAAAAAGAAGTATCAATCTACAAATTTTCGAAAGTCACGCAATCGCTAAATTTACCGCTAAAATGAAGCTTGACGGGCCTTACAAAGCTTCAACGAGGCTTAAAGTTACGACAGACAGTGAGTGGAGCGTCGTAACGCCGAACGTTGAAATGTCCTGCCATATCCTGGATTCCAATTGCGCTTGCCCTCGTCAGGCTGTTTCGAGGAATAAACTTTCTGTCTGCGGTTCGTGCAACAGGATTTATCTATTAGAGACTCTACAACTTTTTATACTTTTCAAAGTATACGTAGATACAAAAATAAAATGATAAAGTTGTGAAACTCAATTATTCATTTTAAATGATGTAAATAAACAAATGTATTTTTTTCCATAGCTATGCCGGTCTTGTGGTGCTGTTGTAAATCGACTTCTGGCACTTCTGGGACGATCCTTCACATCATTTGTGTCTAGGAATTTTTTATTTTTATTTTTGATACAGCTCCCTGAGTAACATTAACAATATTCGCTATATCACTTTGACTAAAGCCCTATTGTAACAAAGCAATTACTCTAGATCTATTAAAATATGATATCATGTCTCAAAGGAAATTTAAACAAGAATTGGAATAATGTGAAAGCACCCAAATCAATTAAATATGACCAAATTAATACAAAAACAAATCAAATTTAGTATTATTTTGATTTAAAAATGCTTTAAAATAAATATCAACAAGAGTTTTTAAAAAACCATAGGCGTAGATATATTATTTCGAAATATTCCAAACTTTTGGACATATGTGTATTTTTGGAGCATCACAACTTGTACTGGTTTCCTTAAACACTTAATTCGAGGTACTGGATTGATTTTCAGAACCGCCAAGTATACAGTTGGATACAGCAATCTTATTGCTTATTGACTCTTCAATGTAAGATTCTGCAACGGATGACGATTTCCATCCACCTAAAGGTTTAAGTTTTACTAGATCAGCTCCAGAATTTGCGAACATAGTAGCTGAAGAACGACGGAAACAATGCCCTGTGTACATTTCTGAATTTGAAGGGTACAGGGAAAAAAACAACTTATAATGGTGCATTCACATCTAGTTTAATAAGGAAGCTCTCCAGAAATCTCAGGACTTGAGACCAGGGGAATTCGAACTACCTTCGCCGATGTATGAAGGTACTATTTTCTTGAATGATTTTCTGTGCAAATAACAAAGCCTAATAAAATTTTGTAATCCAGCAGCAGTAACATTCTTCACAAGCTTGCATCACCTTTGAAGTAAACACGTGGCCGCAACAAGTTTCTGTGGTTTTTCAAATTTTTTGCTGTCAACTTTTTTTTCTTAATTTTGAATACTGACTATGTTTATGATTGTAGACCACAAACGAATATGAGGCATTTTAACTGATCTGGAGTAATTTGTTTTATGTTAAAATCTTCACAGTATTTGTTGACTTTTGAAGCATATGAGACAAAATCTTCTGAATTGTTTTTCACGAGCTTCATGCACTGATAGCGAGTATTGAAAATCGATGTTTTCGTTCCAAACATATCAAGTAATGTTTGAACAGTTTCGTCGAAAGTCAAATCCTTTGATTGTTTGGGCAGAATATAATTAATACATTGTTGATGGCAAGAGGTATCCAATTTCCTCAGTAGCAATCGAACCTTTGCGTTATCAGGAAGTTTCTTTGCATCTTCGGTGAATAAACTTTCATACCTTATGAACCAGGAGTCGAACGTTGTGCTTTCTGGATCGTAATTGAACTCTTTTATACTATTTCCAAGAGTTTCCATCAATGACTCATCACTGATTTTAGTCTCAGATTTGCCTGAACTGAGATTTTCAGTCAGCTGAAGTAGAAATTCTTGCTGATTATTCATCAATAGTTCCTGCTGCTGTTGGGCTTGAATCTTTTGAGACTTAATGAACTCCAAAATGGTTTTCTGGAACTGTTCTGACATGATGATGATGATTGAACTTGGAAATTCTCTTCCACTATCCTCGTCGCCAATTGTTACGATTGTGTTAACTAATGTAGTTTTCACAATCGTAATACATTTACTTCCTGGTACTTTGATCTCCAACCTTCTACTCTTTATGTTATTATTTTTAATATAAAAATCATAATTATAACTTCATCCTTGTACTTTCTTTTTCAAAATTTTCGAACTATAAAATACCATGCTATAATCTTTTATAGCTGCATTGATTAAAACTTTTTCAGTACAATTTTATCATTTTCCAATTAAATTATTTTTACTTTTCTCTGACTTCTCACTCACTCATACTTTCACTACTTATCTATCGTTAACCTAATACAAGTGTTGTTTACATTACATAATTTTTTTATAATCTAAAATAATAAAATTTAACTTTGACATTTACTTCAAATTTTCTCCGAAAATAAAAAAAATATATTAAATTAAAGTAAATATTGAATTGACCCTTAATTATACGTTTTCAATATCTATTTCATAACCATTATATTGAACCGAGTATGTTGTGAGAAAAGCATACATTTATCATGGAAATGTTTACTCTGAATGCTCAATTCCACCCCTTTCTTAATGTGCATTTCAGTTTGTCTACTCTTTAATATCAGGGTTTTTTAAGAGTAAAACTTAAAATTACTTTCACTTTTTAGTTGTTAGAACAACATAGAAATGTAGGTTTGTTTTTTTATTTATCATTTTAGAGAGATTAAATTACTTGGGTCGTAATCAAATTAGAACATTAAACCCGTTCTGTTAATTAAAATGAAAGCGCTGCAGTGTCTATTACTTTAATTTTGCCATTATGGTAATTTTTGTGGAATTTTTGATGTATTCATTTGATAAGTTGGAGAATAATTTGAAATGGCTTTAGTGCGTGGGTATTTTTAGGCATAAAATGTCATGTTCATAGTTTCTTGAAAAAATTAGCAGATGCTATTAATATAGTATTTTTCACAGTAAATGGAAACTACCCGATTTAATCTCATTGTGTAGAAAATCATCAGGTAAAAGATGCAAATGTGCTACAGGGTCGAACTTAAGAAATTTGAATTTTTTATAATATAGGAGATATACAAGTAATTTATTTAATTGTTACAATTCTATTTTACATTTAGTTCAACTATCCTCAACAAAATTAATTATAATTGACGCAATTGATTTTACAGAAAGGTACGAGTTTTCAACATTTATAACAAGACTAACAGAACTTTTCCAACTCTCGGTAGGAATGGCATTCATACAGTTCCTAATTAATTCTACCAGAAAATGACTGCAGCAGTTGTAAAAGTTCTTGCGATATGGTGGAACAGTCATCTGTCAAACCTAAGATCCGAGACGCGACAGCTCTTCAACAGAACCAAACGTAATGGAGATTGGCAGAGCTACACCGAGAAACTTACAACATATAATAAGGAGATTAGAAAAGCTAAAAGAAACAGCTTTAGAAAATTCTACGAAGAAATAGACGCTACACCCTCTGCAGCAAGGCTACACAAAGTCTTGGCAAAAGGAAAAGTAGACACTGCAATGGCACTACGGAAGCCAGATGGAAGTTTCACAGAAAGCGAAAAAGAACGAGCTTTGCTTCTATTAGAAACTCACTTTCCCGGAGGAATTGTCCCGGCTGAGATGGGCTATGAACACCTTCCAGCCGTTCAAAACCCCTGGAACCGATGGAATATTTCCTACCCTACTCCAACAAGGCCAAGAGGCAATAATTCCACACTTGATCCGAATTAGTCGGAGCAGCCTTGAACTGGGATACATACCAGAAGCGTGGAGAAGGGCCAAAATCACCTTCATCCCAAAAGCAGGGAAACGGGACACTACGCACCCCAAATCCCTTAGACCTATAAGCCTCACATCGTTTGTTCTAAAAACGATGGAAAAAGCTGTAGACAACTACATTAGAACAGAAATCTTGGAACAGGTGCCATTGCACCCCCGTCAACATGCGTACCAAGCGGGAAAGTCCACGGAAACCGCTTTAACACAGTTGACTGACGAAATCCAAGACTAGCCTGTTCATGTATCACTGGAGCAATGGGAACTTGCCCCACTGCTGCAATGGAGGTGATTTTAAACTTGACCCCACTGCACATTCTGTTAGAAAGTGTAAAGAAGAAAACAATATATAGAATGATCAAAGAAGGAATTATCAGGGAAAAACCTCGATCACTTCATTTTGATCAAACTTGGGAAATGTCCCAAGATGATATGCCAAAGAAATTCAACTTTGTGAGAAAATTCATCACAAAGTTGAGTAATAAATCTGAATGGGATGAAGACACCATACAGAATTTAAACCAGAATACCATAAAGTGGTATACGGACGGTTCCAAGCTAGACGAGGGAACTGGGATAGGAGTTTTTGGACCGAGAGCCAAATACTCAGAAAGCTTGGGCACATACCCGAGCATCTTTCAAGCAGAAGTCCGCGCCATCGAAAGATGTGTGGAAGTCAATATTGGAAGAAACTACCGCAGACAAGAGATTGTAATCATGTCGGATAATCAAGCAGCCATCAAAGCGCTGAGCTCAAATATAATCAGTTCCAAGATGGTTTGGGAATGCCTAGGCAAACTAAATGAACTAGACCAGAAGAACACTGTCACCCTCCTATGGGTCCCGGGACACATAGGAATAGAGGGGAATGAAACAGCAGATAAGCTGGCAAAAAAAGGAGCTGAAACCCCACATTTGAGACCAGAACCATCTTGTAGGATCAGCAGTAGAGTAATCTTAGGAAAACTAAGGGAAGAAATGAAGAAGGAAAAATCCAAGTACTGGAATCAGCTGGAAGGACTAAGGCAATCTAAGATACTACTGGGGAACTATGACCAGAAGAGATCTCTTAGCTGCCTCAACCTCAGTAAAAAAATTAATATTAACCGGGCATTGCCGGTTAAGAAGCTACATGAAGAAACTAGGGTTAGCAGATGAAGCAAAGTGCAGATTCTGTGAGGAAGAGGATGAAACCTCAATACACATACTCTCAGAATGCCCAGCCTTGCAAAATTCTAGGGCTAGAAACCTAGGAGCACATGAAATAGAGGAAGGGGATCTACCTGATTTGAAGCCCGACGATGTCCTAAACTTCCTCAGGAAAATAGGACTCGAAGAGCTGCTATAGGTCTGAGAAAATATCAGAACATGGCAAGTAAGGCGCAGTGTAATTATCACCCCTAACTCATACATACATACATACAAAAGTTCTTTTTTCGTATAATTTTGCTCAAAATATATGTCATTTGCAGCCATGAAGTTTTGAATCTCCAATTTCGTATTCTTTGAGCCGAGTACTGGGAGAAGTGTATAGACTTACAAAGAGACTATGTAAAAAAATAAAAATTAATTTGAAGAAAAAATGTCTAGTATCTTTGTTAGGTCGAAAACTTTTCAGACAACCCTCGTATATGGGATAGGTAACTATTTTATAAAATTTGTGTAAAAAACTTTTCTTTTTTATTTTATGGCTTTCTCAATATGTTGCGTTTAAGTGAATACGTATTGACTAATAATCCAACATAAATTCAACATTGTATAAGGTTATTAGGTAGTAGTCGTAGGGATTATACTCTAAAATTAATCTTTTTCGTGGTATTAGGGTAGGACAATGAAGATCGAATTTATGTCCAAGCGTAGGTGGGTTGTTTTAATTTAACAAAATAGGATAAACTAATTTATCGACTTTTTTGTTGAAATGAAATACATTGTGAAAGCATAAAAATATCTAAAAGTTTTTCATACAAAGTTTTACAAGAAGATTGAGAGATAATTCTGCCGTAAACATCGCGGATTAGCCGATATTAGTTAAAATAAGCATAGCAGGTGGAATTTTAAGCCTTCTGGGCAGTTTTAATTTCTCTCCAAGTTTTGGAGTTGTGTTTAATACCTAATACGTTATTAAATATACCTTTTCAATATATCTATAAAACAATATTATGTCGCGTCCGTGAAGAAACAATAACTCTTCGGCGAAGAAAAAGCTTTTATCTCTAGATGCTACAAAAATTGTTAAAACTATATATAAATCCTTACTGAATAGAGGACTTGCACTAGTGCAGCTGTAAGTGCAATATGGGATTTGACAAAAAAAAACCTTTTACAACAGTAAAAAGAATCGCGTCAATTAACCCCCAACAAAGCAAGAAGTTGACAAGGACTTAATTGGACGAAAAGTCTATGCCATGTACGAAGGGCGTGCATGATTTGGTGGCTAAATTTAAAATTCGACGCTGAAAAATAAAATTACCTGTTTCTGCATACATGATTTGGACGCTGGGTCTATTTGAAATGTAAATGGAAAGTCAGGTAATAAATTTCTAGAGATTAAGCTTGATAAGGTTTATTTGTCACTTTGAAATAAATCATAGGTTGAAATAAATACGACAAAATTAAATCGTTTAACTATAATCTGATTTTGACATTCCTAGTGATCTTACCACTTACTTCATTAGCAAATTACTTATCCCAGTGATCTAGTGAGCTAACGATAGAAGAAACAGGGAAACTCTTGGAAAATAAGAAAGCCTACGAAAACCTTAGGAAAGAAAATGAAGAAATCGAGGAAAAAAATTACAACCTTGGAAAAGAACTGAATGACGAAAAAGCAAATCAAAGAAAAAAACCGAAAGACGAAGAAACCAGATCTAGGAGTTCTAGAAGTACCTAGAACAACTGAAAAGACAGAGCAAAAACTGGTATGCATCTATGGACCCAACGAAGAGGAACGCCAAAATAGTAATCAAAAGACTAGCACATGATTTAGAACTAGAGGACATCAAAGAAGAACTCATTGTATACATAGTGTCACTCAGTATAGATTGACTTATATAAATCATTTTTATTGTTAGGAAACATAAGAAATTTTATTTTTAAATTGGCATAACCATAAACTGATGTGAAAAATTAAAAACATACAACCCTCTAGTGGCGAATAACGTGCATTTTACTCCATTCTCGTTTACCGAGACAATTTCCATCTAGATAATTATAATGGATAATCTAATAATTACTAATGACTTTGAATGACTGGTGAAATTATTATCAAAACAAGGGTTGATGCATATTTCTTTGAAATTAACATCACCGTTATAGAACAAAAATAGGTCAAGGCTTAGATGGGCAGATAAAAAACTATCAAATTAACAATTTATCAAGTTTTCACTTTTAAAATCTTTTTTTATTAAATTATTAACTTGTTTTAAAAATAAATATCTTTTATATGTTATTTCTGGATACTAAACAATGCCATAGATAACCGTTGAAATTATTCCGATTTAAATTTTTTAACCGAGCTTCATTTAAACTTCTTAATTCCTACACAAAATTCATATAAAGTGGCGTATAAGGATATAGCAGCCGAAGAATATTTTTCCTAAATTTCATAAAGAGACGTCGGCAGAATATAAACCATGCAAAATTAATTAAAACCGGTCAACAAAATGCTTGAATATTTCCGGGTAGTATGTGCAATTGCATATTTCCCTCTGTAATATTGATGCATTAAAATATCTTTGACTACAGGATCGCATTAAACGAGATAAGAAATTTAAATAGTTGATATAAATAAAGAGTTCAAATTTGAAATACTGTAAAGAACTCAAAGAAAGCGATTAGCCATCAATATTTATAGATAAGCAAAGGAGGAGCAAATAAAAAATACACTTAAGTCCACATTTAATTTCGACTCCAAATTAATCCGCCATGACAGTCGAAATCATTAGCTATTCTGGGAATCTCTAATATCTTGCGAAGTAATAATGAAATATTTTACTGAGACTCAACGGATTAAAATTTTAATAATAATAATGCAGTCGAATTACCTTTTTTTCATGACAAGTCCGAATTGAGGTAGCTAAGTGGAAAGGGGTAGGTTTGATAATTACAAATCGAAAGGCGACCATCCAAGATCTTAGATGCGTGCGAGGGGTGCGTGGTAGGGGTGGAAAGGGGGTGAAAACGGTTTTTTGCAATTTGCAGCGTAAATACGCATTTTATTGAAAAAAGTTAAATGGAAAAGTTGTAGATAATAAAACTTTTGTCTGAAACATTTTTTCACATAACCTAAAAATAAAGGCTAAAAAAGCGAAAAACCATAATTTTCGTTTTTTATTTTTTACTCAGCGAAAAATCAATATTTTGTTATGAAATTCAGTACAGTGATAGCTTTTTGTATCCCAAAAAAGTAGAATTTTTTTTATTACGATAACTCGATTTTTTTTCGACATATTAACGATTTTCGAAAAAAAGATCTCATTTTGTAACGGCTCCCAAGGTCCGAATTTTTATTTCAGACGCATCTTGAAGGTCTCATTTTTTTCGTAATGACTTTAATTTTCATATACAATAATCAAAAAATACTACTCCTAGCAAAAAAATCGTTTAAAATCGAAAAAACTGAAAAATTCATAATTTTTCACGCGTATCTTTTTCGTACCCTTCTACACGTTATATTACTCTCAAAAATATTTCATGTACATGCATTTAATTTATCACACCTTATTGCAGTTTGTAGGATTAAAATAAAGGAAATTATGGACATCTATATTGATTAGAAAAATAAAAAAAAATTATTTTATACGTGCATACGATGAAAGTACAAAGAAAGTACAATTTTACTGTTTCTTATTTTAAATTATATCTCGCCCTTTTAACTTGCGAATTACATTCTTCTTCCTCTTGTACTTCTACTCCATCGTCATCTTCATCATTTTCGTCTTCATTTTCATCATCTCCGTCTTCATCTTTATCATGTTCGTCTTCATCTTCATTATCATTTTCTGATTCTTCTTCGTCAGATTCGACATTTTCTTCCTCTTCTAGCATGCGATTCTCATCTTGAAATGCATCGTTTTGGTCAACGTGTTCTGAAGGATGTACATCGGCAATTTCTGTGATTGATTGCTCGATATTAGTACAATCATTAACGCCGTAGCAATTCGAGCATAAATTCGTACACTTTAAACCGTGTTTTCGACAACTGCATCTTGAAGAACTGCAACCTTTTTTGCAACTGCAGAAAATTTTTTTAAGCAGACTGTCTGGAATTAACTGAAATATTTTTGAGAGTAATATAACGTGTAGAAGGGTAGGAAAAAGATACGCGTGAAAAATTATGAATTTTTCAGTTTTTTCGATTTTAAACGATTTTTTTTGCTAGGAGTAGTATTTTTTTATTATTGTATATGAAAATTAAAGTCATTACGAAAAAAATGAGACCTTCAAGAGGCGTCTAAAATAAAAATTGGGACCTTGGGTGCCGTTACAAAATGAGGTCTTTTTTTCGAAAATCGTTAATATGTCGAAAACAAATTGAGTTATCGTAATAAAAAAAATTCTACTTTTTTGGGAAACAAAAAGCTATCACTGTACTGAATTTCATTACATAATATTGATTTTTCGCTGAGTAAAAAATAAAAAACGAAAATTATGGTTTTTCGCTTTTTTAGCCTTTATTTTTAGGTTATGTGAAAAAATGTTTCAGACAAAAGTTGTCGATTTTTTTATTATCTACAACTTTTCCATTTAACTTTTTTCAATAAAATGCGTATTTACGCTGCAAATTGCAAAAAACCGTTTTCACCCCCTTTCCACCCCTACCACGCACCCCTCGCACGCATCTAAGATCTTGGATGGTCGCCTTTCGATTTGTAATTATCAAACCTACCCCTTTCCACTTAGCTACCTTAATTCGGACTTAAGTCATAAATTGGTCACTTTTTCACGTAATTCGACTGCACTATAAACATAATAAACCTTTTATGTTAAGAAATACAAGTTGTTTTTAAATAAATCTGGTTTTATTTGAAATCTGTTGTTATATTCAAGTCTAAAAAATAAGTTACTACTTTAAAAAAATAAATAATTTTTCGTCTGATACAATTTCAACGACTTTGACATTAAAAAAAAGTCTCATATTCTTTTATTCCATTAAAAGTATTAAACACTGAAGAACAATTTATTACCCAACATACAAACTAGACATAATAATACAAAGATCCGTTTTGTTTATCTCCGTTCGCCCCAATCTCCCCACCCTTGTTCTATTAGTTTTACTATGTGGTATACGCAAACGGGGCTAATGAAAAGACAGCATACAATTTCCTTAGTCAAATATTTACAATGAAAGGGCTTGTTACATTTAGAACGTAACAAAGGGTAGGTTTAACTCTTGAACGCCCTTAAATACATCTGATACTTTATTTAAATCAAAAATCAAAATTTATTAATAGAAAACAGTCACTTTTATTATAAAAAATATTGTAATACGTGTGGAAGTAATTTTTTATAATTAATTCTGTAGACGTAAGGTGACAATTCACCTAGTAGAATCAATGCAGTCCCGACCAGTTGCCTTCATTAAATTCACCAAAGACTGAGGATAATTAAATCGCGGCAAATTAATTGAAGTTAGTTTACCCTAGGTTTGTTTTCACATCAAATCGCAAACTTATTTCTTACAATTTTCAAACTATTCGTGTGCGCAAGTCACGTTTGAAATAAATCCCGAATTGATCTCTGATTAATGTGAAAACTGTAGATAAAATGTGTATGAGTAAATAATCCTTAATATATTACCTAAAAAGAATATTAAAAAGAAAGATTCATCATAATAAATGTTTTTTTTTTTATTTTAATTAGGTAGATTTATAATAATATTAAAAAAATGAGGTTAGAAAGCTTTTCATTCTTTTAGTTTAAGAATTACAGTTTTCTAAATAGGTATATCTTTGCCATCTGTCAACGAGGCTTTTTAGTTTTCAGGATAGTGATTACAGATTTCTACGTAGGTATCTCTTTGCCATCTTCTGGTAAAGGTCAGGAAGTTTTGCATTCTTTTAGTTTAAGAATTACAGTTTTCTGTCAACGAGATTTAAAAGCTTAGACTAGGACTAGGAAAGAGAGAGGACAGCGCATGGCAATGAAAACCTTATGTGTGCGAGTGAAGCCAATTTTCAAACGTTTGGTGGTAAACAAATTTCGAACGTCGAATTGTATTTTTTTAGTTTTTTTATTAATTTTCACCTTTTTTAATTACCTGAATAGACATTTTAAAATGGTTAATTGTGCAGTTTATAAGTGCAACAGTCAGAGTGCTAAAAAAGCGCAAGGAATTTCATTTCATAGGTAAAAAGTATTTTAAAACTATTTTCTTGAAATTTATTTTTATTAATATTACAGCTTTTAGGTAATAGATGTTTAACTAAATCACATGTGTTATGTATGATAACTTAAATTAATAGTACATAAATTTTGAAAATTGTTTTCATTCAGTTTTAAAGATTATTTTTCAATTAATTGTTATTATTTTCTCATAGATGTAATAGTTTTGCAGTGGCGTGGAACAAAAACATATATTTAAAATAGATAAAATAGATTAAAATTGTAATATTTATTAAATAAATATGTTTTAAAATGATTGTTTTTTTTTGGAGCAGTACATATTTAAAGACTTTTTAAATTAGATTTGTAATCCGAAATAATGAAAATGATTATTTAATAATCGTATAAGTAAAAATATTATGATACGCCTATGTCAATATTGTCCGCCATTAGTTTGGTGGTAAAAGGGTTACAAAAATTGATTCCAATGCGCAGTCCTCTCTCTTTCCTTGTCTAAGCTTAAAAGCTTTTTAGTTTTTCAGGTTAGTTATTACAGATTTCTACGTAGGTATCTCTTTGCCATCTTCTGGCGAAGGTTAAGAAGCTCTGCATTCTACAAAAATATTTTACAAAAAAACACGTGTCGGGGAATTGGTTATGTACCTAGAATAATAATTGGGTAAAGGTGTATTTTAGGTCACCCCCTAGGCGCATGCGGCAATTTTAATTCTAAAGAATAATTTTATTGGTGGACGAGACCGGTAAACTTTTAATGTTAAGCTACGTTGCCACATTGGTGTGAAAAAATCATTGTTAGCTGAAAACGGGTAGCAAGAATTAATTGTACTGTATGTTGTTGACATTTTTCCATCCTGTAAACAACGAATAAAGCTCTAAACATTTTCAGAAGTTCATCTAAAGTTATCAAAAGGTAATATTTTATTACCTACTAGGATTTATTAAATTTTGTTTATATTATTTTGCTAAATGTTTTTAAGAAGACGAAAGTTTTAAATTGATCAGTTCATTTTGTAAATGCAGCATATTATTTTATCTTTTAGTTAACCTCAATATTAGATTTGGTATGGCGGTCACCATAAGGAAAAATAAAATTTTCAAAAAAAATAAATTTATTTAGTTTGGTAACAGCACTACAAAATTCTATTGACATACCTTAAAGATACAATTAAAATAAAAAGCTCTTACAAAAGTCAAAAAACCTCACATAATTTACAAATTATAATGAAATTTTATAAATAAATAATAATTACAAATAAATAGTGAGAGAAAAACATTGGAATAATAAAATCCTATTTATAGGCTAACTAAACTTAATATAATTTTTCACTGAAAATAATATTTCACTCAAGCAAGCAAATTTAAATTTTAAAGTCTCTTATTATTATCTCAATTATTATTTATTGGTAAAAATGAATCTTATTCTCTAAAAGTCCTAAAGTTGCTTGCTCAGAGAGAAACATTGACCAGTCACAGCAAAAAATATAAAAATAAAACAAATACAAAAACTTACAATACAATTTTGGTAGTTTTGAAGTCATTAGCATGATATTTCACTTAAGCAAGCAAATTTAAAGTCTTTTATTATCTCGATTATTATTTATTGGTGAAAATTAATCTAATATTCTCCAAAAGTTCTAAAGTTGCTTGCTCAGAGAGAAACATTGACAGGCCAGACACAGCACAAAATAAATAATACAAAAACTTTAAATACAATTTTGGTGGTTTGGGAGTCATTAGCATATAAATAATATTTTTAATCTTTCACATAGTGAGAGTACAATAAATTAAAAAAAATGAAAATTAATAAAAATAAAACCAGATAAAAATACAATGCAATAAATTGAATTTTATTCTTTCAATTAAAAAAATCTAAGAACTAAAAAACTAAGAGAAAAAACTACTTTTATATTCCCATAAATGTATAGATTTATCATGAAAAAACCTGAACTAAGAAATTAAACCAAAAATAATACACTTGGTAATAAATTTATGCCAAAAGAATCTAGCTACATCCCTTGGAATTCTAATATCCCTATAACTTTATCAAGAAATGTAGAAAAAGAAAAACAAGAATGTTTTTCAATCAAAAAGAGTCTTACTACTTCTCTAAGAATTCTGAGTCAAGAACTCAGAAGTGACCTGAGATATGTAGCAAGGTGTCATATAGCAACTTCTTACGTCCCTTAGATATCTGAGATACTAATTCAGATGTACTAAAGACGCAGCAAGTAGCTAAAAAACACTGCAGATAATTATTTCTTCAGTGATATCCCCAATTCCTTCGTAGGATTCTGCCGAAACATATGGCATTGCATGTAGCTATGTACCAAGTGCCAGAGGTAAGGGGTTTTCACCTACGAAATATATCTACCACCCTGATTAATTGAAAAGGGATGATGAAACGACCCAAGAAAGGATTGCAAAGGAAAGAAAATCAAACCAGAAATAGAAAAACAAGAATGAATTTCAATCAAAAAGAGTCTTACTACTTCTCTAAGAATTCTGAGTTAGGAACTCAGAAGTGACCTGAGATATGTAGCAAGGTGTCATATAGCAACTTCTTACGTCCCTTAGATATCTGAGATACTAATTCAGATGTACTAAAGACGCAGTAAGGAGCTAAAAAACACTGCAGATAATTATTTCTTCAGTGATATCCCCAATTCCTTTGTAGGATTCTGCCGAAACATATGGCATTGCATGTAGCTATGTACCAAGTGCCAGAGGTAAGGGGTTTTCACCTACGAAATATATCTACCACCCTGATTAATTGAAACGGGATGATGAAACGACCCAAGAAAGGATTGCAAAGGAAAGAAAATCAAACCAGAAATAGAAAAACAAGAATGAATTTCAATCAAAAAGAGTCTTACTACTTCTCTAAGAATTCTGAGTTAGGAACTCAGAAGTGACCTGAGATATGTAGCAAGGTGTCATATAGCAACTTCTTACGTCCCTTAGATATCTGAGATACTAATTCAGATGTACTAAAGACGCAGTAAGGAGCTAAAAAACATTGCAGATAATTATTTCTTCAGTAATATCCCCAATTCCTTCGTAGGATTCTGCCGAAACATATGGCATTGCATGTAGCTATGTACCAAGTGCCAGAGGTAAGGGGTTTTCACCTACGAAATATATCTACCACCCTGATTAATTGAAAAGGGATGATGAAACGACCCACGAAAGGATTGCAAAGGAAAGAAAATCAAACCAGAAATAGAAAAACAAGAATAAATTTCAATCAAAAAGAGTCTTACTACTTCTCTAAGAATTCTGAGTC
Organism: Ophraella communa; assembly: GCA_035357415.1. NCBI lineage: Eukaryota > Metazoa > Arthropoda > Insecta > Coleoptera > Chrysomelidae > Ophraella > Ophraella communa. The sequence goes on from CM068995.1 coordinate 2,519,106, forward strand.
AAGAACTCTGAAGTGACCTGAGATATGTAGCAAGGTGTCATATAGCAGCTTCTTACGTCCCTTAGATATCTGAGATACTAATTCAGATGTACTAAAGACGCAGCAAGTAGCTAAAAAACATTGCAGATAATTATTTCTTCAGTGATATCCCCAATTCCTTCGTAGGATTCTGCCGAAACATATGGCATTGCATGTAGCTATGTACCAAGTGCCAGAGGTAAGGGGTTTTCACCTACGAAATATATCTACCACCCTGATTAATTGAAAAGGGATGATGAAACGACCCAAGAAAGGATTGCAAAGGAAAGAAAATCAAACCAGAAATAGAAAAACAAGAATGAATTTCAATCAAAAAGAGTCTTACTACTTCTCTAAGAATTCTGAGTTAGGAGCTCAGAAGTGACCTGAGATATGTAGCAAGGTGTCATATAGCAACTTCTTACGTCCCTTAGATATCTGAGATACTAATTCAGATGTACTAAAGACGCAGCAAGGAGCTAAACAACACTGCAGATAATTATTTCTTCAGTGATATCCCCAATTCCTTCGTAGGATTCTGCCGAAACATATGGCATTGCATGTAGCTATGTACCAAGTGCCAGAGGTAAGGGGTTTTCACCTACGAAATATATCTACCACCCTGATTAATTGAAAAGGGATGATGAAACGACCCAAGAAAGGATTGCAAAGGAAAGAAAATCAAACCAGAAATAGAAAAACAAGAATGAATTTCAATCAAAAAGAGTCTTACTACTTCTCTAAGAATTCTGAGTTAGGAGCTCAGAAGTGACCTGAGATATGTAGCAAGGTGTCATATAGCAACTTCTTACGTCCCTTAGATATCTGAGATACTAATTCAGATGTACTAAAGACGCAGCAAGGAGCTAAACAACACTGCAGATAATTATTTCTTCAGTGATATCCCCAATTCCTTCGTAGGATTCTGCTGAAACATATGGCATTGCATGTAGCTATGTACCAAGTGCCAGAGGTAAGGGGTTTTCACCTACGAAATATATCTACCACCCTGATTAACTGAAAAGGGATGAAACGACCCAAGAAAGGATTGCAAAGGAAAGAAAATCAAACCAGAAATAGAAAAACAAGAATGAATTTCAATCAAAAAGAGTCTTACTACTTCTCTAAGAATTCTGAGTTAGGAACTCAGAAGTGACCTGAGATATGTAGCAAGGTGTCATATAGCAACTTCTTACGTCCCTTAGATATCTGAGATACTAATTCAGATGTACTAAAGACGCAGCAAGGAGCTAAACAACACTGCAGATAATTATTTCTTCAGTGATATCCCCAATTCCTTCGTAGGATTCTGCCGAAACATATGGCATTGCATGTAGCTATGTACCAAGTGCCAGAGGTAAGGGGTTTTCACCTACGAAATATATCTACCACCCTGATTAACTGAAAAGGGATGATGAAACGACCCAAGAAAGGATTGCAAAGGAAAGAAAATCAAACCAGAAATAGAAAAACAAGAATGAATTTCAATCAAAAAGAGTCTTACTACTTCTCTAAGAATTCTGAGTTAGGAACTCAGAAGTGACCTGAGATATGTAGCAAGGTGTCATATAGCAACTTCTTACGTCCCTTAGATATCTGAGATACTAATTCAGATGTACTAAAGACGCAGTAAGGAGCTAAAAAACACTGCAGATAATTATTTCTTCAGTGATATCCCCAATTCCTTTGTAGGATTCTGCCGAAACATATGGCATTGCATGTAGCTATGTACCAAGTGCCAGAGGTAAGGGGTTTTCACCTACGAAATATATCTACCACCCTGATTAATTGAAAAGGGATGATGAAACGACCCAAGAAAGGATTGCAAAGGAAAGAAAATCAAACCAGAAATAGAAAAACAAGAATGAATTTCAATCAAAAAGAGTCTTACTACTTCTCTAAGAATTCTGAGTTAGGAACTCAGAAGTGACCTGAGATATGTAGCAAGGTGTCATATAGCAACTTCTTACGTCCCTTAGATATCTGAGATACTAATTCAGATGTACTAAAGACGCAGCAAGGAGCTAAACAACACTGCAGATAATTATTTCTTCAGTGATATCCCCAATTCCTTCGTAGGATTCTGCCGAAACATATGGCATTGCATGTAGCTATGTACCAAGTGCCAGAGGTAAGGGGTTTTCACCTACGAAATATATCTACCACCCTGATTAATTGAAAAGGGATGATGAAACGACCCAAGAAAGGATTGCAAAGGAAAGAAAATCAAACCAGAAATAGAAAAACAAGAATGAATTTCAATCAAAAAGAGTCTTACTACTTCTCTAAGAATTCTGAGTTAGGAACTCAGAAGTGACCTGAGATATGTAGCAAGGTGTCATATAGCAACTTCTTACGTCCCTTAGATATCTGAGATACTAATTCAGATGTACTAAAGACGCAGCAAGGAGCTAAAAAACACTGCAGATAATTATTTCTTCAGTGATATCCCCAATTCCTTCGTAGGATTCTGCCGAAACATATGGCATTGCATGTAGCTATGTACCAAGTGCCAGAGGTAAGGGGTTTTCACCTACGAAATATATCTACCACCCTGATTAATTGAAAAGGGATGATGAAACGACCCAAGAAAGGATTGCAAAGGAAAGAAAATCAAACCAGAAATAGAAAAACAAGAATGAATTTCAATCAAAAAGAGTCTTACTACTTCTCTAAGAATTCTGAGTTAGGAACTCAGAAGTGACCTGAGATATGTAGCAAGGTGTCATATAGCAACTTCTTACGTCCCTTAGATATCTGAGATACTAATTCAGATGTACTAAAGACGCAGCAAGGAGCTAAACAACACTGCAGATAATTATTTCTTCAGTGATATCCCCAATTCCTTCGTAGGATTCTGCCGAAACATATGGCATTGCATGTAGCTATGTACCAAGTGCCAGAGGTAAGGGGTTTTCACCTACGAAATATATCTACCACCCTGATTAATTGAAAAGGGATGATGAAACGACCCAAGAAAGGATTGCAAAGGAAAGAAAATCAAACCAGAAATAGAAAAACAAGAATGAATTTCAATCAAAAAGAGTCTTACTACTTCTCTAAGAATTCTGAGTTAGGAACTCAGAAGTGACCTGAGATATGTAGCAAGGTGTCATATAGCAACTTCTTACGTCCCTTAGATATCTGAGATACTAATTCAGATGTACTAAAGACGCAGCAAGGAGCTAAACAACACTGCAGATAATTATTTCTTTAGTGATATCCCCAATTCCTTCGTAGGATTCTGCCGAAACATATGGCATTGCATGTAGCTATGTACCAAGTGCCAGAGGTAAGGGGTTTTCACCTACGAAATATATCTACCACCCTGATTAATTGAAAAGGGATGATGAAACGACGCAAGAAAGGATTGCAAAGGAAAGAAAATCAAACCAGAAATAGAAAAACAAGAATGAATTTCAATCAAAAAGAGTCTTACTACTTCTCTAAGAATTCTGAGTTAGGAACTCAGAAGTGACCTGAGATATGTAGCAAGGTGTCATATAGCAACTTCTTACGTCCCTTAGATATCTGAGATACTAATTCAGATGTACTAAAGACGCAGCAAGGAGCTAAACAACACTGCAGATAATTATTTCTTCAGTGATATCCCCAATTCCTTCGTAGGATTCTGCCGAAACATATGGCATTGCATGTAGCTATGTACCAAGTGCCAGAGGTAAGGGGTTTTCACCTACGAAATATATCTACCACCCTGATTAATTGAAAAGGGATGATGAAACGACCCAAGAAAGGATTGCAAAGGAAAGAAAATCAAACCAGAAATGGAAAAACAAGAATGAATTTCAATCAAAAAGAGTCTTACTACTTCTCTAAGAATTCTGAGTTAGGAACTCAGAAATGACCTGAGATATGTAGCAAGGTGTCATATAGCCACTTCTTACGTCCCTTAGATATCTGAGATACTAATTCAGATGTACTAAAGACGCAGCAAGGAGCTAAACAACACTGCAGATAATTATTTCTTCAGTGATATCCCCAATTCCTTCGTAGGATTCTGCCGAAACATATGGCATTGCATGTAGCTATGTACCAAGTGCCAGAGGTAAGGGGTTTTCACCTACGAAATATATCTACCACCCTGATTAATTGAAAAGGGATGATGAAACGACCCAAGAAAGGATTGCAAAGGAAAGAAAATCAAACCAGAAATAGAAAAACAAGAATGAATTTCAATCAAAAAGAGTCTTACTACTTCTCTAAGAATTCTGAGTTAGGAACTCAGAAATGACCTGAGATATGTAGCAAGGTGTCATATAGCAACTTCTTACGTCCCTTAGATATCTGAGATACTAATTCAGATGTACTAAAGACGCAGCAAGGAGCTAAACAACACTGCAGATAATTATTTCTTCAGTGATATCCCCAATTCCTTCGTAGGATTCTGCCGAAACATATGGCATTGCATGTAGCTATGTACCAAGTGCCAGAGGTAAGGGGTTTTCACCTACAAAATATATCTACCACCCTGATTAATTGAAAAGGGATGATGAAACGACCCAAGAAAGGATTGCAAAGGAAAGAAAATCAAACCAGAAATAGAAAAACAAGAATGAATTTCAATCAAAAAGAGTCTTACTACTTCTCTAAGAATTCTGAGTTAGGAACTCAGAAGTGACCTGAGATATGTAGCAAGGTGTCATATAGCAACTTCTTACGTCCCTTAGATATCTGAGATACTAATTCAGATGTACTAAAGACGCAGCAAGGAGCTAAACAACACTGCAGATAATTATTTCTTTAGTGATATCCCCAATTCCTTCGTAGGATTCTGCCGAAACATATGGCATTGCATGTAGCTATGTACCAAGTGCCATAGGTAAGGGGTTTTCACCTACGAAATATATCTACCACCCTGATTAATTGAAAAGGGATGATGAAACGACCCAAGAAAGGATTGCAAAGGAAAGAAAATCAAACCAGAAATAGAAAAACAAGAATGAATTTTAATCAAAAAGAGTCTTACTACTTCTCTAAGAATTCTGAGTTAGGAACTCAGAAGTGACCTGAGATATGTAGCAAGGTGTCATATAGCAACTTCTTACGTCCCTTAGATATCTGAGATACTAATTCAGATGTACTAAAGACGCAGCAAGGAGCTAAAAAACACTGCAGATAATTATTTCTTCAGTGATATCCCCAATTCCTTCGTAGGATTCTGCCGAAACATATGGCATTGCATGTAGCTATGTACCAAGTGCCAGAGGTAAGGGGTTTTCACCTACGAAATATATCTACCACCCTGATTAATTGAAAAGGGATGATGAAACGACCCAAGAAAGGATTGCAAAGGAAAGAAAATCAAACCAGAAATAGAAAAACAAGAATGAATTTCAATCAAAAAGAGTCTTACTACTTCTCTAAGAATTCTGAGTTAGGAACTCAGAAGTGACCTGAGATATGTAGCAAGGTGTCATATAGCAACTTCTTACGTCCCTTAGATATCTGAGATACTAATTCAGATGTACTAAAGACGCAGCAAGGAGCTAAACAACACTGCAGATAATTATTTCTTCAGTGATATCCCCAATTCCTTCGTAGGATTCTGCCGAAACATATGGCATTGCATGTAGCTATGTACCAAGTACCACCCTGATTAATTGAAAAGGGATGAAATGACCCAAGGAAGGATTGCAATGAAAAGAAATTGCTGAGATACGCAGCAAGGTGTCATATAGTAAAATGTCCAATACCAAATTAAACATTTGACCAACTGAAATTGAAACAGTAACCATCCAATTTTTGTATTCTGCTCCTGAAAAGGTATTGAAATATACTAAAGGTTAATAAAGTTATCCCCCCTCTATTCTTATACCCCTAAAGCACTATTTTATTTATTAAGAAATGTAAAAAATGAAAAACAAGAATAAGTAAATTTTAATTCAAAATTGTCTTACTATGGTCCACGAAACCATTATATTTTATCTATTTTCTTATCATTAACCAAATCTAAGCATTTTTATATGATAATAATTAAATTTTTGAAAATATTTGTGGAAATAAATGATGTACATTAAATAAAACTTTCAAAAAATAGAATAACTTCTCGACTTCAACTATCAAAATTTCAATTTATAAAGTTTGTAAGTGTAAATAGTGGTTTTATTTTTATCATTTTAAAATATACATTTTAAAAATTGTTCACTGATAACTATAGTAAGTTTCTTCTACCCTTATCTGTAATAAAGAAGGAAACAAAGTTTAGATTCCACGTATATTGCGTAACTTTCAAAGAAATATACAAAACAAAAATAATGTTAAATAAGTAAATAACTCACCCCGAACGTCTTGGCTACATTCTAGCACATATTTATCTTCTAGTTCTACGGAGTGGTTGATCTGGTCCCAGGTCCCAGCGTGTATTCCTCTTCTATCCATCCATCCACATATAACCACATATAACTACTCAGCAATTTGGAGGTTAGGTACCGTCGTACATTGATTGGAGATTGAGAAAATGTGCTTGTTGTTACTGAAAACAAACCAAAGAACTGGATTCATATATTTATTTTCTGATCCTAAATCAAAAAGAAAAACATCTCTTGAAGTCTTAATGAAATAATTTGCGCAAAATTTTACCCTAAAGAAATTAAATATTGGTTATAAAAAAATAATATTGACAATCTAAAACATAGTATCCACAAAAAAGCAACTAATTTGGACGAAATTCCAGCTAAAAACCTGAAAAATGTTGTTTATGAATTTACAAAATTATAAATTAGTGCTACCTGACAAGAGATTTACTGCGAGATTTTATTGAAAATGGTTTTACATTTATCATAACTATAGAATAAAGAAATCTACCGTCCCATTATTTCTAAGTACTTGCCATAATCAATAATAGATTATACGCGAAGATATACACTTTGGTAAAGGAAAAGGTACCTACCAGAGAGGACATTTTAATCCTAAAGAGAAAACTGCTCTTATAGCATGCCATCAAATTAATACTAAATATTTTAGAAAAAGATAAATGTTTGTAATTTAATGTCTAGAAATACTACGAGATACGTATTTAATTTCGTAACATCTTTAAAATTTATAAAGAAGGAAGCAGAAATTAGTACAGAAGTTCCTTGTTCTTTCTATCAATTTGTTTAGTATTTTTTATTATTTTCACTGAAAATGTTTTCTTTAAAAGTTTAACTAGGTGTATAATTATAAAATATATAAAAATAGCTGTCTCAAATTTATGTCTATAGTCTATATAAACTCACTCAATTTCAAAGATTAAATAAAAGTAAATGTACCGAGACTGGTCAAAATTCTTGTTAATACCATATAAAAAAATATGAAATTGATCATTAGACCTCTCAAAGTCTTGCCGCTGTATTCCGTCTGTATCTAGATGAAGTTTTTATACCGATAGCATAGAATAGACTAAAAAAAATATACTTAATTATTACAATTGTCAACCTAAATTAATAAAGACGAATTTAATTTGACTTGTAATATTTATTATTATATATTTCAAATGCCATATTAAAATCCTCAACTGACGTCATATTTTCAAAATTTTAAAACTTTGAAAACATTTTTTTATAATTTGCCTTTACAATACACTGCATTGTAACACTCAACAAAGTGTAGAAATGAAATCTCTTCAAGTCTAGTTATTTTTTGTGTCCCACTTGGTAATTGTGTCAATTTTGAAAATGATAGAACTACAGAACATAGAATCTCAGATCATAACATAACCTAAAATAAATTATGGTTCTGCCCCAAGAATGATAAACTTATCATTCTTGGGTTCTGCCAATTAATAAATAAAAATATTTTAGAAAAGTAAATTATATGTTAAAAGCTATGATAAAAAACGCTAACGATTATATTTTTTGTTAAATCAAAACACATTACTTGGAAAATAAATGGATATGTTCTACAAACAAACTTGATAATCTGATATGTCATTTTAGTAAGTACCAACATAATTTGATGAACACAGAAAGTACTAATTGTTGAATAATTTTATTTAAAAAACATTAATAAATGCGAATTATAAAAAAATATTCAGTATTTTACAAATAATTATTGTTAAACTTAGTTGAATGGTGAAATGTATTGTACCAACAACCTTTGTGGAGGTCAATTTGAATAATAAAAGTATTTGTGGAAATAAATGATGTACATTAAATAAAACTTTCAGAAAATAAAATAATTTCAAGTATTAAAATTTCAATTTATAAAGTTTATAAGTGTAAATAGTGGTTTTATTTTTATCTTTTAAAATATAAATTTGAAAAATTGTTCACAGATACTCTACTAATAAGTTTCTTCTATCCTTATCTGTAATAAAGAAGGAAACAAGTTTAGATTTCACGTATATTGCGTAACATTCAAAGAAATAATAAAACCAAAAATAATGCATGTTAAATTAGTTAATGTACTAAACTCACCCCGAACGTCTTGGCTACATCCTAGCACTTAAAATTCTTCTGGTATCATATTTATCTTCTAGTTCTTTGGAGTGGTTGATCTGGTTCCAGCGTCTATTCCTCTTCTATCCATCCATCCACATATAGAACTACTCAGCAATTTGGAGGTTAGGCACCGTTGGAGATTGAGAAAATGTGCTTGTTGTTGCTGAAAACAAACCAAAGTACTCTGGATTAATAAATTTATTATCTGATCCTAAATAAAAAAAACCATCTGAATTGTGTATTTTATAAATAACTATGGTTAAACTTAGTTGAATGGTGATATTTATTGTACCATCCTCTGTGAAGGTCCATCCTATCACGAACAAAGAGAGAAATTTTTAACAAAACTGCTTCCACTGTTTTATTTTAATAATAATATCGAAACAGCTGTCAAGCTAAAAAGTTAATATTTTTTAAACAAACCGTAGAAACTTTGTTAAAAAGTTCTTTGTTCTTACTTGAATAAAGAATAAATTGTTAAGTAATCAAAAGAAAATGTCGAAGAAACTTTTGAACAAAATTTCTCTATTTATTTAAAAAATTACCTTTTTTAACATACCTATTGGAGTTGCATTTTATTTTTACAGTCTTAAGTTGATTAAGTAGTGTTAGACTAGACCAAGCATAGTAATTAGACAAATATTAAAGCTTAGATGATAAAAAACAAAATTTAGCTTTTCTGGAACTGGAAATATATAATTTAAAGTTGTAAATCAACATATGAATCTTGAAAATTTTCCACTATTAAACTGTTTACTTTGATAGAGTCTTCATTTTTTATATATAATATAATGATCACGGAAACCGGTGTCCTAACCTAACCTAACTTTTTGTTGTCCGATATCGATAGTTTTTAAATATATCACCTATTTAAAATGTTTGGATGATTCAATGGAATAATTGTTAAAATGTAAAAACATTATTTGTTATTTTTCCGTGCTCGGGTACCTACCTATAAAAACCTATCTTGATTATTAATTAAATATTTAATTTTGTTAAATTATTAATACTATCGGTGTCTGATTTCTAACAATGGATACAAGACATAAGTGTGGCACAAATATATTGTTATTGTAAAAATCAACTTGATATAGTTTTTCCTGGTTTTTATAGGTATATCATTATACTGATCTTAGACGGAAATATATCCAGGACAAAACCTTGGCTAAAAAAACTTACCTAATATGTATTTATAAATAATTAATATAAAAAATCACTAGGTATTAAAATTTACACAATAAATTTATCACCGGCAAATTATTTTACGATTTAGTTATTAATATTAGATTTGTTCCAACCAAGCAAAGAACCGTTCTAGAACGGTAATATTACCACTCACGAGACCAAATTAGTGCACTGCGCAACTCACTACACCACTGCGCACAAAAATTACTATTTTAGAACGGTTCTCTGCTTGGTTGAAACAGACCCTAATACTAAATCTCTGTACTAAATAAAGAAATACGTTAACACACATTCAAATTGGACTAGACCATGACTAGACAAAAAGAAAAAAGACATTTTACAGATTATTAGTGGTTTTTTTGACAATTGGATTTTTATTACTTGTTCCGTGATCATATAAATTACGCCAGTAGGAATTTTTTTGTTTCGTCTAAATAAAATAGTTTATCACAAATGTAAAAATTACCTAGTTATATATTATACCAAATTACTTTGAATAATCAGTTTAAAAGAATATCTAGATTTTTTTAATTATATATAATGTAGGCCATTACATAATGTAGGCTACAGAAGTACATTTTTCGATGAAAAAATCAGTTTATAGTTATAATAACGGCCTATAGAAATACAGCTTTGGAAAAAAAATCAGTTTTTAATCCTTATCAATGTAATAAAAACCTACACCTAGAAATTGAACATTAGGTATAATCCGAAGATTACTAGTAAATCGTAATTTTAATTTTTTATTTCAAATCAATAAATAAATCATTCGTTTAAAGCATGAAATAATAAAAAAATCATATTTTTAAACTAAATTATAACAAAACCTACAGTTGGGTAAATATTAAAGCAAAAAATCAAGTTCGTAAATTCTTTCTAGCTTTTTCATTTAAAATTATAGTTTTATTAAAATTAAAAACTTACCTAATATATGTTTTTATAGATAATAAATATAAAAGAACACTATAATAAATTTTAACACCGGCAAATTATTTTATGCACACAATCCTTTGTCTACCTAATTGTTAATAATACTAAATAAAAACACGTAATGACGCTAACACGCATTGAAATGAGACTAGTCTAGACAAAAGAAAAAAGAGCTTGGTGGATTTTTGACAATTGCATTTTGATTCTTGATTGGTTGTTACCGTGAGCAAAAAACTAACCTAGCCAAGCATAGAACTAATAAGACAAAGATGATAGAAAACAAAACTTATTATTAGATTTTCTGGAACTAGATTTTTTAAAGTTGTAAATCAATAATAATTGAATAATTTCTTAGATAAATCCCAATAAAATTACTAGTAAATCAGAATTTTATAAGTACTTTGTATCTCAAGAACCAATAATATTTAATTAATTTATTTAAAACATAAAATAATAAAAAAGTCATATTTTTAAACTAATAAATTGTTAAAATAAAATTATAATAAAACCTACAAAATAGGGCACATGCACATATAGGTATTACAGCAGAAAACTAAAATTCTTTCTAACTTTTTCATTTAAAATTATTGTTGTATTCAAATAAAAAAACTTACCTAATACGTATTTATTTATAAATAATTAATCCTCTAAAACGACACCAAAGCCACTATTAACATTTACACAATAAATTTATAAAAGCCGATAAATTATTTTACACACACAATCCTTTCTACATCTAATTTTTAACTGGACTGAATTATGTATTAAAATGCAACTAAAGAATCAAAAATTTCAAAGCTTGCTTGGTGGACTTTTTGAATATTGGAATTTGATTGGTTGTTACCGTGTGCGCATAAATCACGGTGGGCTTTTGTCTGGGAACTTTTTTTGTTTCGTCATAAAAAATTTTATCATGAATGTTGAAATTACATAGTTATGTATCAAATTATTTTGATTGATAGTATTATTAATAATTTTAAATACTTAAAAATAATTTATCTTTTTTATTGTATTGGACGCATTAGCTTATAATTTATAAAATTAATTAAAACAACTATGATTTTCACTTCTAAAGTTTTTCCCTATGATTTGGATTTCCGATTTCCAAAGATTAATATAAAATAAAATTTACATCGTTGACAATATAGAGAATATATTTTTTAATATATAATGTAGGTACTTATAAATAAAATATTATAAAAATATTAATTAATAGTATATTACGTAACGTGTATGGTAAATACAGCACTAGTTACGTACTATACTTTACCTACGACCTATTTGTATCTGCATTAATAATATTTTTGTTAATAACAATCGTAGGTACTCCTTTATTGTAGTGAATCTCGTTTTCGTCATTTTTGAGTGATTAATTTAGTGTTACTGATCGGTTTCTCGCGTAATATTAACATTTAGTGCATTCTTAATATTTTAAAACGGTTTCCTATAGTAAATGTAGTGAAATTATAGTACAAAACGAGTAAAAAATGTCTTTTATATGTTACGATTGTATCTACAAGTTGAAACAGCTTTGTATAAGTATTTTTCAAAAGTATCTCGGTAATAATAAAAATAACGTAAATTAATCTGAGAAACGTAATTAAGTACATTTATATTATGATCCATCTGTACAGACAGAAAGTAGGGTTAATGGAAACGAATCAAATATATAATTCCAAATAACTCTAAATATATATATTAAGTGCAATATCTTATATCTAATAAATGTTATCTGCCATTTATATGTAGTATAAAATTCACCTTCAAATATGTAAATAGGAAATTTTGAATAAAATAGCGACGTCTATTGACAGTTGCTAAGTGGTTGCTAGGGAAGCCGTGCGTTTATTTTACCGTGCGTAAAGAGATACATTACGTAGGTTGTAGATTGTGTGTTATTGACGGTTTAGAGGGGTGGTCGTAGGTAAAATAACATTTTCTATACCTCTATTTACATTAGGTACTTGTACTTCATACGATATTACACATGGTGTAATGGCGTTTTCAGTATATAATTTATTATTTTTTGGATTTTGGCAATAGAACTCTTTTAATCTATAAATATTTATGATACTGTTTTCTAAGTGAGTATATCTTTGCCATCTGTCAACGAGGTTTAGAAGCTTTTTAATTTTTAGGTTGGTGATTACAGATTTCTACGTAGGTATCTCTTTGCCATCTTCTGGTAAAGGTTAGGAAGTTTTGCATTCTTTTAGTTTAAGAATTACAGTTTTCTGTCAACGAGATTTAGAAGCTTTTTAGTTTTTCAGGTTAGTGATTCATATTTCTAAGTAGGTATCTTTTTGCCATCTTCTGGCAAAGGTTAGGAAGTTTTGCATTCGTTTAGTTTAAGAGGGGCTTTCTAGTTTGGTAAGACTGCCTAAATTTAGTGAATAATCTGTTTTTCTTTAAATTACATGAATGTGGAGTAGATGGCGATAGTGGTTTCAAATTAGTATTTTTATTATAAATTTGAATATTTTTTTGAGCTTGTTGACTTTTTTTATCTAAGACAAAGATAAAAACATGAATTTTACTTTGTAAATCTATGAATGTTTCCACGACATATACGTACAATTGACTTTGAGACCAACAGATGAAAAATATACCTGTATATTTTTTATTAAATATCCTATTTGGATACACACTTTGTTGTGTTTCATAGGCGTAACAAATTTAATTTTGTAGGATTTAAAATATCGATACATAAAAAAAATAAAATTTAGGAATACCTACCTAACAAATAATTAATTAATGAAATTTACTGTATTAACCCTTAAATATATTAATTATAATAAAAACATATTACGGTTTCTGAATCACATCAACATGGTCTAAAGAAAAATTGGAAAGTATGTAATTATACTTTTTTTTTAAATTGATATTGAAATGTATAGCTTCATACACATATATAAAAATAACGAAAGGTATCTTGGCAACAATGCAAAATTAAACGAGGTTAGTTAGTTCTTTAGAGACTTTTATTTACTTTATGATGGATGTATTATTTGAAGGTGTTGAAGTAGATGTAAATATTTAGAATATATTCTGTGGGGAAACATTTAAATACTTCTCCAAAACGTTTGATGATTATTGCAAAAGTGTTACTATAATGTTTGTAAACATTAACAGGTTAGTCTGTCTTCCATATGACTTCAAGTAAGTACCTTGCTAATTATTTATTGCCTAAATAAATATTATTTATTTTTTAGAGAGTATTGGAGATATTTATGTAAATTACCACCCAGATCCTTGATTTAATGAGAAATGGAGTACAAAGTAAAGCACAACCCACAACAAACTTTTTAGTTTATTTTAGCGAAGGAAAAAATATTGCCTTGATTGGAATAACCTATAATAATAACACACTTATCTAGTACCTATAGAAATAATATTTATGGACCTGCGACTATCAACAATTAGTTAAAAAAACTCTTGCAAGTAGGTACTAAACAACATAATTGTTAAGGTTATGGGTATATCTTAATAAAACTAATTGTATCATTAAATGATGACTATTAATTATATTCCAAAAATGTCAACCCCATACTTTGTGGAATCATTTGAAATTAAAATCTATCTAATAGGTTTATAGTTTTAATTTTTGAACTGGTATCTTTCACATGAATGAAAAACTCTGAAAAATTTTATTTATTTTAAAAGGATCCATATTTTATTTACATTTGAAAGCACTTTCTGTCTAGTAATTTAGTTTTTTACAATTAATAGGTATATTGATTATTTATTTTATTATATATGATTTAGATCTAAATATCAAATTTAGTTTTAAAAGATGTATTGATATACCTAGGCATTTTGCATTTGAGATATATGAATTTTCTTTCCTCATTTTGAGTACCTACCAATAGTATTAGCCCATGTTGAAGTATTTTCTTTGGAAAATTGAAATCAGTGGTACTACCACTACTACTACTGTGTGCTTATTTCCCTGTGAATTTGTCTCTTGATACTAAATAATCAGCATTACCTGGATAGCATATTTCTTTGGTTTCATATGAGAGGCTTTACTAGGGCATCTCAGAGAAGTGTTAATGCTCTTCCTTTGAGCCATGCTTTGTCTACTTTAAATACTAGGGTAGATCAGGAAGAATATTAGTATATTTTTCTAAATCGAAACTATTTGATTAATTTTTGATTATTTTATTAGGTGGAATATGGTAAACAAAATATTTCTACAAGATTCAGTATGTTACTACTTTTCTAAAGTATTTCAAAAATGTACTGAAAATACTATTTTTAGCAATACACTTTTTCTGGCAACCATATATGTTATTTCATCTATGTTTAGATAATTAAATTGTTGAAAAAATAAATCAATGGTTTTCAAAATGTATGCTACTGTTTCCTCAAAAACTTTGGACATGAAGTAACTGCCTACACTGGTTGTATTCTGCTGATAGTAAATAATTAATAATTTTTTATTTTAATTCTAATCTTTTATTTTTTAGAACTCTTTCTTCAAAAACATTTCATCTGGACCTTTCTAGAACCCACTATCTCACTATAGCGAGGTGCTTTGTAAAATCTTGTATTTTTCCCTTATGGAGAATGATGTGGATTTACATTTACATTTTTATAATGTAACATTGTTTTTACCTTTTTGAGTAACCGATCAAAAGTGCAGTGTAGATTACAAGACACCAAGAAAAAGTCGAAAACACCCAGACATTCTACCATCCATATAAAAAATAAAACAACTGAATAATTAAATCACAATTTTACTTTGAATCATTGACAAAAAGTCGGAATGTTAATTATCCTATAATAAGCTAATAAGTTAAAACATAAAAACAAGTAGGTAATGTGGACTCATAATAAAAACATTAACGTACGGTTTCTAAATATTAGAATATTTACGATTTTCCCCTTTTAACAAAAATAATATAGACGATCACAATTATTTGTTATTCTCCTCTCTAAAGCACCATAGTCGGTTATCAGTAGTAAGTAGTATGTATAAAACGAGTGTACCTATGATCAAATACTTTCATTGTTAAAATATAACAAAATTTGTAAGTTAATCATTGAAATATCACAGAACGAAAATTTACGGGAAAATTAATTTTATTAAAAAAACAATGAAAGTGTTTAATCTTAGCTCAAAATTTGCTGTTTATGCTTCATGTTCATTATTTATGCCTATTAGAGCTTCCGTTTGCTCAGAAGTCGGCTCTTTGAACCTAGAACTAAAAAATTGCATTATTACATAAAAATACTTAAATACATATTTTGAGAACAAGGCTTGTCCTTGTCCAGTATAAATATAGGTGCACGTCACAGCTGTCAAAACGGGACTATGTTGCCAAGCATTTAAAATAGTAGTAGAATCTAATAAATGTCAAACGAACATTCTATAATATTCTTCTTTTTATTTGACTACAATACTACGCCATGTTTGACAGCGGCAACATGGCGCAATTGTGCCAAATTAATTATGTAACCATTCTTAAAGCCTTTATTTATTTTTTGTAATAAATTCCGGCCTACGAATTTCAATATTTACCAAATTTACAGCGAAAAAAGATACTGATTGACAGTAGCAAACGAACGAAGTCAAATGAACAGAGCGATTTGTTCACTATGATGACGTGCACCTATATTTATACTGGACAAGGTATAGACTATAGTATATACATGTCGTAGGATATGTCGGATACCGCACCTAACTAAGCAAAACCAGCAAAACACTTAACATTTGCATAAAATTGTATATTGCCGCATTTATGGTTAAATTTAAAATTATACATATAAAACTGACCATTAAAAAAAACAAATAACAAGGAGGTATTTAATTTAAATTAACTCTTCTAAGGGCCGGATTATCAATAGCAATTTATCTGTCAGTTAATGCTTAACTACCAGTTATTTTGGAAAGGTCGGTTTATCAACAACAGGTTAACTTTATCCGACAGCTAAAATGTCAAATATTTATCTGTAACTTTTAACTGGCGGTTAGGTCAATATTTTGAGGTTAAGGTCTATTACATAACCTCACTTTATGCAGAAGGGTTGGTTTGTTTTGATTTCGAAGTTTTTTTGGTGTGTCTAATTTACTTGGGTTTGATCAAAGTGAAAAATGGAAAGTACTATCACTACTAAGAAGAGAGGATGCAATTTCATAGCAGATGAGAGAAATTTGCTATTAAAAACTGCAAATAAACATAAAAATGTCATCGAGAATAAAAAAAACGGATGGGGCAACCTACCTATGAGTACAAAACTCAAGTGAATCCTCAATGAGTTCTAATATTGACAGAACAGTCTTTTTTGTCATCGTACATCTTGCATGAAAATCCTGGTCATCCTACTTTTCGAAGTTGTCTACTCTTTCCCTAACTTTCGTACTCAAGAACTTGCAGAATATCCTCGTTATCTGACGGATACCTAACTGATGAATAATATTGGCAATTGATCTGTCCGATAGTGCTTATCTGTCAGTTAATTTGGAAAAGTGGATCTATCGACATCAGGCTAAATTTTATCTAGCACTTAAACCATCTATTAGTTTCAACTGCCAGATAAGTGAGATAACTACTTACAGAATAGCCCATAATACCACAAAATTCGTATTTGAAATTGAATGTTCTGTGTCACATAACCCATTTTCTGTAATAGTATGTTTTTGTTTATCTATGGTATTTATGCAGAGGTTATAGACAGTCTCCCTATATTTCAACAGTTTGATGCACGCGTTTTTACCAATAGCAAAGTGTTGCTTCTTGAAAAATTTAAAATGTTGTCACCGAAATGACTTAATGAAACTTGCCAACTTCAGATATCCTCTATTCCCATTGAACTTTCAAATATCCTTAACAATACGATCTCAACGAACTATACCAGGTAGGGTCTTTTATGAATAGGGTGTTTAACTCCAAATTTCACCCTATTTGTTTTATGTGTCTAATTAGACTTACTTAATGGTTTTCCATATAATTGCATGATTTTTATTTTACGATTTTATGCAATCTGCAATACAGATACGTCACTCATGCTGGGCCCTAGTATGACTCATTGTTTATGTTTACAGTTTACTGTCAAAGCAATAACCAGTATTCTTTCGTACCAATCCAATCTAGGATTACTTCAACTCAACCAATCTAGAGGATGAGTTGGATTAGTTTTAAGTTTTTAACGAAAGAACAGAATGGACAGGGAAAGTGTGACGTCAAAATTTGTGTTCTGTGCTGTCGAACTGTGAAATGTCAATGAAATTTTTCCAAACAGGAAAATTATAATTCTCCAGAAGTAGCTTTTGTTTCAATTATTTTATTATTATTATACATTAAAATATAACACAAGTATCATAATTAAATACATATAAGCAAAGTCTTTTAAAGTAGCTTTTTTAGTAAGTATTCTTAAAATTTATGGAAATGCACAACTTTGAAGGTTAGGTTATAATGTTTTTGCGAAAATTGTTCGTATATCTACTTTAGTGATATGTAAAATATATGAATGAACACTTACCAATGAAAAACAGTAAATAACTCCCAAATATCAAGAAAATGCAATAAAATAGTCAATAACACCTATAAAACATACATTAACAAAAGTTGTTTGGAATCTTTTGGTTTGACACCTACGTCACCACTTTCCCAGTCCATTACAAAGTCAGCTGTCACTGCTGTCAGAAACGTCAAATTGCGAGTGTAAACATACATGGTGTAAACAACCATTTTATTTCACTTTTAACAACATTTATTATCCTTACCATAAACAATAAAAACAAACCATAAAACTAAATCAGAATCAATGAAGTATGTCACTTAAAAATTTGAGGTTAGGAAAGTCTAAACCAATCCAACTAATCTTGATCTAAATTTAGATAAGTTGAATGAGATGTCAAATCAAAATTTGTCAGATGTGGGGAACTCATCTTAACCGAAAGAATTAGTCAAGGATTACTTGAACTTATTTAGATGAGTTAGATTGGTACGAAAGAATACCACTAATGTTTGCATATAAATGTCAAAAATGAGCGCATAGGCGTATCATTCGGTTCTTAAAAATACTAAATTATTTAGAACACTAATTGTATTCACACACTTGATTGGTTGAAATTTATTAAAAATAAAAACCTTGGCCGCCACAAAGAACCTCCTTTCTGGACTCAAGGTCATTTTGCATAATATACTCCTTTCTGCTGAATCTTTTTGTTCTAAGGGTGGAACCTATGACGTACATTTGACAATTTTGACATTAAACTTGTACCTAACTTCGCTTCGAGCATCTGTGACGAAATTTTCGCAATGGCGCCATATTCAAAAAGTACAAAATAAAATTTTTATTATTACTCATAAAAATTATGTATGCAATTAAAATAAAAAAAAAACTAGTGTGCCGTTGTTTGTTCATATAGTACCAAGTATTCATAAGGTTTTAAACAGAATTTAAAATTAGTTAAACACCCTATTTTACAGGGGGAAATTTTGTTCAAGATAGTATATACATAAAATATTTGACGTAACTGATTTTTTACATTAAAACAAATGCACAAGTTTCCACACTGTATAACAACTTACCGAATAATTCTGTTCCTTTTGCAGACACTTTGATAGGCACATTGTAGTATATCGAAAACAGGGTCCCAGTTCTCATAATGAGAAAGAATAGTAACAGCTAGAAAGGCGACAAGAACAGGTAATGTGCCTGTATAAAATAGCATTGGATACGGTACTTCTTTCAAAAGTACGTCCGCCAACATTGTCATCGGTATTGTTAAGCTCATAGCAACGGTAGCCATTAGGGACGATGTTAAAAAACAACCC
This sequence comes from Ophraella communa, assembly GCA_035357415.1. Taxonomy (NCBI): domain Eukaryota; kingdom Metazoa; phylum Arthropoda; class Insecta; order Coleoptera; family Chrysomelidae; genus Ophraella; species Ophraella communa. Next base: position 2,538,469 of record CM068995.1, read on the forward strand.
CTTAAAATAAAAATTTACAATTAAGCGAAATAAAAAGTAATTAAACGAAAATTCTAACCATAACCATAGAGCTTCTGAAACCACTGTTCCCAGTAACCCGTTTAATAACAGTAGTATGAATTGCTCCTTTGTGGGCCACTCAAAAGTCTCTACTTTGCTGAAATGCAAAAGGAAAAATAATGGCCAAAGTAGGATGAGGTTGAACAAACCTACAAAACCTAAAAATAGAAGTAAATGTTAAACGAACAAGACAAAATTATGACTTTTACATACCAAAAAACAATGGAATTCCTATTTTATCTTCATGATCAACTTTTCTCTTAAGAAACACAATGTAAGTGGCATAGAATAATGCACTAAATAGTGATAAAACTGTCCCAAAGGGTAATTTAGCAGTTTCAAAAGGAAGATCTGAAAAACTCACTAATACCTAAAATAAATAAACATGTACACTTTAGTTAACATTTTATATATTGAAATGGTTTAATACTTCCATAAATTTTCTTTAATAATCTTAAACTTTTGTATTCTATTCTAATTTTAATTCGGTGTTTTCCATTTTTTTCAAAATCATGCAGGAAGACAGAGCAGCAATCAATTACCCCAAAAACCAAAAAAACTTAAAATAAAAAAATTTTGTAGCATAGTTATTCCATCCTCAAATTCAAATTCAAAAATTTGCCGCGTAAACGACTGTTGAGGTCACTACTCATATGTGTCATTGAAAGCGCCATCATTTTATTGTAAACAGTGTATCTGCGAGATTGTGCCAAGTTTTTTATTTATATTTATTCATCTCTTTTCTTTATTTTTTGTTGATTTTCATAAAAATAAGTCAGTTAGACATTTTTTAATGTAGAAAGTACAAAATAAGTATTTACGCTGTTGCTTTTACATTTCGAAATTCAGCTGCATTAAAACCTAACCTAACCTAACCATGAAAATGTCTAAGGATGGTAAATTGTTTGACAATGCTTTCACAAACCCTACTGACGACATTTTATGATTGCATAACACAAATAAAATCAATAATTCACAATAAAATCAAAAATAATAAGTCCAACTCTCTCAATTACCACACATTAAATGTAAACAAACTGTCATCGATATGAGTTTTGACGTCACGACCAATGAAGGGACAGAGCTGAGATGGAGATACCGGTTTACGAAGAAATGAACAGAGGTGCCGGAGATTTTATAATAGGACATAGGATACAAGGACAGGAAACAGGAGATGAAGATGAACAGAGTCAAGAAATGAAAACAAGTGATGGAGAAAGAGAAAAGACTCCAACCAAACAAGTTGCAGGGGATGAAGAGATGCCATCATGGGCAAGACTCTTGATGATGAATATGAATGAGAATTTAAATAAAGAATTGGATAGAACATTTGAGGAAAATAAAGAAGAAATGAAAAAAGAAATGAAGAAAAATTTAAATGCAAAAAAAGAAGAAGTTAAAAGGGAAATGAAACTAGAGTTAAATCATATAGAAAAGAAAATAGAAGAAGGAAGGAGAGAAAGTAATTCAAGAAGAATTACAAATTACTAAACAAGAAATAAGGAATGAAATGATAGGAAGAATAATGGAAGTTGCAAATAGACAAGACAAACAAATCGAAAGAATGAAGAAGAAAGAAAAGGAATTAGAAGTTACAGAAAACAGAAAGAAAATCAAAGAAAACCCAGACAAGATCACCAAAATAGAAAGTGAAATAACTAAGACAAATAGAAACATACAAGTAGCTGAAGAAATTATGGAAAAAGAAATTGAAAATTTCAAGGTTCATGGAGAAAAACAAGAAGAAAGTTTAGAAAAAGGAGAAATGGGAATAGAGTTTGAAGAAGTTATAGAACAATTAGGAGAAGGTAATATAATTGTATATAGAAACAATGTACAAGAGTTTGGAATAAAATTTGACAATAAGTTTAATAATACACAACCTAATAATTTAACAAGTATATTTAAAAATAAATTAAACAATATTAAAACCATTATAGATCAAAAAGTAGTTGGTAGGACATCCTTTATTGGGATTCAGTAACCAAGAACAATCTATTAATAAAATGAACGATTTAGAACAACAATCTATTAAAGAATTTTGGGGGGAAATTAAACAATTCAACTACCGAGACAAATTACATTTAAGAAAATTTTATTATAATAGGGGGAGAAATTTCAAAAAGAGAAAAAAGTTACAGTTTCAAAAAATAGAGTTAGTTAGTTAGTTGTAGACTAATTGATCATGACACATTATGATACACATACAGTGAAAAAACTTACATGTTAAATCACATTTTTTTTTTATTTTAAGTATTACAAGTGAACAATAAATAAAAATAATTTTCCTTTCTTTAAATTAGATTTTTAATTACAATAGGATAATTAAACAGTAATAAGTTCAGTATAGATAAATAATTAAATTGACAGAAATGGGATAAGGATAATATTATAAAATTATATTAAAATCAAATTGAAATTAGAATAGGATACAAAAGTTTAAGATTATCAAAGAAAATTTAGGGTAGTATTGCTTGATTAAAGTATTAAACCATTTCAAATTGGCGCCCAACGTGAGGCTCGCAAAAATAGCATTGACAAAAAACAATATAAAACTAAACCATTACAAATTGACATTCCCAACTTGGGGGTAGATAAATTAAGATTTTTAATTAATAAAATAATTAATTAAAAATAAATTACCAAACCTCATAAAATTTTACCATTACAATATATACCAAAAACAATGAATATAAATACTTACTATTCCAGTAATACTAAGACAAACTGCAACCAGTTTCGATAAAGTAAACTTGTCATTTGAGTTAGATGGAAAAATAGAAGCTAGGATTAATGTGAACAAGCTTGAAGTTGATGAAAGAACATTCACAACACCTGCTTCAGTTTCTGATAGTGCTACTTGGTATGTATAATTGGCTATAAACCACTAAAATACAAATTACTGTATATATTTATTATGATAAAATAATCATATAGCAAATAAAAATACAGTCAGAATATTCCTTTTATTAAAAAATATTAATAAGAAATTTTTATCTTTAAAATAATCCACTATTTACAAATGTTTTATCAATATCAACTTGGTTGTACTTCCTGTAAAGAACTTCCTGAAACTATGTTACTTATCGTATAATTTATATCAAAAAATATTTTTACAATAAAAATTATTAAAATGCTTTAAAATATTGACATTAATAATAACATTAAAAATATTGGTGTTTAGATGATTGGTTTTAACAAAAACTTACCAGCAGACAAAAAATAAGAGCTATCTTGGCAACCCTCATGATAGGTAAATGATTTGCAGCCCTTTTAGCAATTTCATTAGCTCTCATACTAGCTTGGTAAGAAAGTCTGGCTAGTAAAGCTTCTGTAGCATCATTTTCTGACATATGTCTTACTTCAGCTAATTTGTTGAATCTTACAGAACGTACCTTTTGAAATAAATTTGAATAAATAAATGAAAAAATTATAAAACTTACTCAGAACTTACTGTGGAATCATCACTTTCTGTGCCAGAACTTCTCTCCCAATTATCCCTATCTGGTTTTTTGACAGGTATATAGACTGGATTACTAAGACTGCTTCCACAGTTTGCTTCGGTGATGTAGTTGTCATCATCTTCTTCAGATTGTAAGTAAATATAGTTGGGAGGTTTAGAGCAACTTTCTTTCCAAGAGGACCAAAAGAAAAATCCCATAAGATACAATGTAAACATTGATGTTTTAATATATGTACAGAAGAAAGGTTTATCAAATGTTTCACTGCTATAAATATACTAAAACACAACAAATTAAATTATATTTACATATTTTAAAGTAGGTTATCTTTGAGTACTATACATATGAAATATTTTTTATTACCTTGGTAAGTTCAGACGATGAAACCCAAATAACATCAACTAAAATCAAAACTAAAAATCCTAAAACAAATCTTTGGGATTTGGTTAACATGGGATCGTCATTTTCCATATTATATTTTCCCAGGTATCCAGCCTTTATTACTTCTTGACATTACCGTTTCTTAAAAACCTATCGGTAGGTGGTTATATCAACTACATTATTGATAAAATAAGTAGTCTTTTGATTTACTGGTATAAACATAAACACTGAGTAAATTAACAAACCGTTTATCGAAAGTCACTTACTCGGTTATTTGCGATTAAAGTTGTCCAATGTTATGTTATCATTATTTTTGATTAGGAGATTAATTAGAATATTTTTGGAAAAAACATTCAAATTGTTGAAAAGCTAATAACTAAAAACTTTGTCAATGTCAATGTAACTCGTGTAAAAGTAAATATGGCTGTGTCAATGTCAAGAGAACTGAAAATGTCACAGTTTCTAGGCAACCACACTTACAACATTTGTTATTTACGGAGTGCGTTTTCCAATTGTAAAAATGATTTCCAATGGACATTTTACATTTTCATCAAGCAAACCGGATAATCTGGAAAAACCAGTAAAAAAGTCTTTAGATGACGAGTTTTTTTCTTTAGATAAATTCAATTGGTTGATTCACTTACAGCATGTTACAGGCGCAATTCCAATTTGCAAATTTTTGATATCCAAAGAAATTGAGAGAAGTAAAGGAAAAAATGAGTTTGCACTTTTTAAGCAGGTAGGTAGTCAATTACAATTTTTTTGTTCTAATTTTTTTTAACTATTTTATTTTAGGGAGAAATTTTTTGCGAAGAAAAAAAGTTTCAAGATGCATTAGAATCCTTTCAATCATGTCTGAGATTGAATCCAAAAAATGCTGATTATTTAAAAGAAGTTGCAAAGTGTCTGTAAGATCAATACCTAAATTTAACGTATTATTATTGTATAAAAGGCCATTTTTTTAGAGCACACAGTTTCTTCTTGAACTTCTTCCAAACTTCTTTTTGATTTCTCGCATGTCTTTTCTCATTTCTTTGACTTGTCGGGTTGTCCCGGTGTAATAACGATTCGTAATAATATTGGATGATTACTGCGTGAATTAAAAAAAACTCTCCGCCGTAATATTCAAGCCTTGGGACTAAAAAGTCAAAAATGACATTTGACAAATCAAAGTCAAAAAGTGACATTTGACAGTTTAAAAATGACATTTGACAGTTAATGACAGTGGAAAAGTGAGATTTGACAGTTGAAAATGACATTTGATTATTTTATTTTTATTTTATCATTGATTCTAGTTGATATTTCGCTCGAAAAGCCATCTAAATTCTAATAGCCACATCGACAAAAGACTTTATTGGCCTAATGGATTTAATTTAAACAATGATCGAAATTAATATCTACCTCTACTCTTTACCATGAAAAGGAGAGAAGGCCGGTTGCATAAACGCTTGTTAAACCCACGTTACTTAACAACGTGTGAACTCTATGTCAAATTGGTAAAAGTGTATTTTGGGTAACACCCCACTAAGGCGCATGCCTCATTAAGAATAATTTGATTACAGAGGTAAAATTTGATTCTTAGCTTGTTCAAGCTAATAACTTTGCTACTAGAGACAGTTTTTAATGTTAGGGTATTATACAGCGTGTCCACGGATGGCGTCTAATTTTATAGCCAGTTTTATTTATGAAAATCGTTCGAAAATAATGTATATAACTAAGTAGTTAATGGAATTTTGTTGTAGATATAAAATGAGAAGATACAAATTGGCTGTGGAAGCATATTTGGAAGCTGAAGAAGTTTCAAATAATTCAGATTGGCACATTTACTACTATTTAGGTAAAAAAGGGCAAATTTTTCGATACAAACTAATTACAACTTAATTTTGTTATTATCAGCTTGACATAGCTCATAAAAGCTAATTATTTCTCTATAAACCAATAATAATAACCTGGAATATTGTTTCCACTTTACCCCATGTGATCATAGTCCCAAAAACGAAAGTAAGGCCACAAAATGGTTGTGGGACCTAGCCTTTTCAGCTAGTTTTCCAATTTTCTCTACTCGATCTTTTATCTAGCGCAAAAGACGCTATAAAAGTGTTATTTTTAGGTCAGTGTCTGTTAAAATTGGGAGACGTGAATAAGGCACAAGAGTACGCGCAAAAATCCGTAGAGATTGGAAAACACGAATCCTGTTATGAACTGTTGATAAAAATCTTGATGTTACAAAATGAAGTAACAGCTGCTGTAGATGTATCTAATGCAGCAGTGGAGTACGTATATGATATACCTATAAAGATACATTTATTACACAAGTTTAACTATAATCAAAAGCCCTCTTATCGTGCGGGTTCAAAGGTATGAATCAGAAAACACCAAAATGTGAAATTACAAATTCAAACGGCAATAGGCGAGTGGAATATTTAACGTAACGTAACCTAACCTAACCTAACCTAACCTAACCTAACCTAACCTAACCTAACCTAACCTAATCTAACCGAAATAATGAATTTATTCCATTTTGCTTTTCCACACTGTACATTCTTTTTTATCCCTATATACAGCAGCATTTACCAGTTCCCTGACTGTACCTACATGGAATAATTTCTGTGGGTTTTATTGAAATTTTTGAAATACGAATTTGTTAGAGTTTTATATTTTAATTATACGTTCTTGATTTGTTCATATCAAATATTCTTTATAATATTTTTTACACGTGTCACATTTCACGTTTGAATTTAAATTGGATTTTTATAGAAATCATTCACCACATGAAATTAATTTCAATTTCAATTCGATCGATTAAAATATAAAAATATATTTTACTTTATAATATTTAATATTGTAAAACAATCATGATGTACCTATTCAAACAAAATTTAGAAAATACATTAAAAGTTTTTATCTTGACCAACGTAATAAAATCACTAACAAAATATAAAAACAGCACAAAACTAAAAGAACAACAAACAAAAGGAATTTGAAGCAAATGTGCACCAAACAATAAACATCAGTGGCGTATCTATGAGAAAAGCTTAAGACATAATTCTATTTATCTCTGAACCAAATATTTAATTGAATATTTAATTTTAAATGAAATAATTTAGAAACATTTAATTTGTCTAGGGTCCATGCATGTCTATTTTAAAAAATGGAAATTTGAAGGATACTCGGAAATCCACCATAAAATTATGAATTAAAATTTACAAATTAGGCAATGAAATATTCTTTAACCATACTAATTTGTATAATATTTGTACAATTAATATTAACGATAATGGACTAGTTTAGTAGGATCATATTAATCAAAATGATAGCAATATATATTTAGGATAAGATACCTACTTACTTATATTGGTATTCATTTTGCAATTAATTTTTCTCATTTCGTAAAATTTAGCAATAAATAATTAGTAAGTTTTAAACGTAGCGCCAACTAATAACCAATAATGAAGTGTATTTAAATACAACGTTGTTACATTTTAGCTACGTTCGTTTCAAGTATTCTCAAAGAACTGGCGGCACAAAACACCGTGTTCTGTGACTAACTGATTGTACCAGTTGACAAGATATATGACAGAAGAGAAAATCGTGTTTATCTGTAATAAACAAACAAGACCCCTATTCTTGACGGTGATAGAATAGAACAGCCAATAGAAAGTGGGCGTGGTTCTATTGAAAATGCCAAAACGGTATTCTTGAAATTCGTTCTCTCACTGTACCGATAGAAGGGTTTCTCCCCGAGAGAATAATTACTTCTATTGGTTATTTTTAAGGAACCGCTATAACACCAAGAGAAGGTGTTAGGGATTTTTATTTTCGAACCAAAAATAGTATAGAAGTAATTTCTTTCATAAACCAAACACAACCAAACAACAAATTAAACTAACGAAAATGACAGAAAATTTTGTTTAGTGTTTTACTCCTTATTTGATAAAGTGTCAATCAGAGAACAAAAATATCGATATGTTTATCTCTTTTTAATGACAACAAATAAGAGAGAGAGATAAGTTTCTCGGTTAATATTAAAGCATATCGACAACATCGCAAATTTTCTACCAATCTTATTGAAACACGTCACTTACCACTTATGACGTATGTAACCATTAAATTTAAATTTCAAAAGCCGATTATGGCTGGAGGATTAATTTTATAAAAATTTTATTTGTACAGTTGAACCACTATAAACCTATTTTATAAGATGCAAATATAAAAAAAATCACTAAACTAGTCCATTCTTTGGGTGAAACACTGAGTATTAACTATTTAAAAATATGTTCCCATAAAAATAACAGTTGAAAAGTGACATTTGACAGTTCAAAAAGGACAGTTAATATTTGCCAGTTGATATTTGATGGTTGAAAATGACATTTGACAGTTGAAAAGTGACATTTGACAGATTACAGTAGAAAAATTACATTTGACAGTTGAAAATGATATTTAACAGTTCAATATGTCATTTGACAGTTGCAAATAACATTTGACAATTCAAAAGTGACATTTGACAGTTCAAAAATGAGATTTGACAGTCGAACAATGACATTTTGGGATAAATGCAAACATTAATACTGAACATTTTTACAAAAATTTAAAATGAAAAAAACATCTGGTAAAGTGCATGTAGTAACTGCCATTTCCCGCCATTTCCCGGACTCAAATGAGTCCAGGAAATGGCACTTTACCCTACAGTATGAAAAAAATGAAATTTATTGTACAAACCTTTCTTTTTAAATAAAGAACCCCAAACAAACAGCGGTTTCAAATAATATCAGTGACTAAATACAAAAAATTCTTTTAAATTGGTTCAATTAATTATTTGTCTAAAAAAATCTATAAATCAATAAAATTATCAGTACTGAAAAATACGGAAAACAGAGGGATAAACACACAAAGAAACATAAGATTTCAATTTCGATACAACAATGTTTCAATGGGGCTTTTAATTAACTAATCCAGTTACCAAAAATTCGCTATTGTGGCAACAAACATTTATCTGCATTAATATCTTAAAAAACATCATACAATGAACAATAACGGGTTTATCAACAATGTCGAAATTTACAAATTTAAATAACTTCGATTAAAATTTGATTTATCTCAAGCTGGGTATCATTTGTTGTTTAATTCTCAAAAGAATTAATGTGTACCATTGATCCAGATGATAGACAGCATCATATTCTCTTACCGCATCAGTAAATCCGTCAACGTCTTCTTCTTCTATTTTTTTAATAATAGTTTTAAGAAATTTGTACTCTCTGGATTCTTGAAAAGTTGGATATTTTCGTACGTAATTATCCAAAGCTTGTTGAGCGTTGAATACGTCGACGCAAAGGTGGCAAAGGGCAGCTTTAAACAATGATTCCTTCGCCGTGTACTTTAATATCGAATTTCCTAGGGCTAAGTAAGCCACTTCTTGGTAAACTTGTACTGCTTTTTCGTATCTTTCGAAATGCGCAGCGTATTGGGCTACTTTTAATAGACATTTATTGGCGGACGACGTGTTACCTTCTCCTCTGAAATAATCAGCAGCTTGCTCGTAGTATTGCATAGCTAGTTCTAAATCAACCACTTCGTTTTCGTACAATTCAGCTATAGTTTGGTAGTGTTTAGCTGCTAAAATGAACCGACCCATCTCTGCGTATATTTCGATAGCTTTAATCAAACAATTTATCGCTTTTAATACTTCAACTTTTTTAAAACAGTTTGCGGCATCGACGAATCCCGCTGCGGCCTCGTAACGGTCGCCGCTCTTAACCGATAAATTTGCCAGCTCGTTAAAAGCTTCACCTGCCGCATTCCAACTTTTTGACATTTTGAATAAATTTGCGGCGTTTCGATAACATTCTATAGCTTCTTGTCGGTTTTTAGAGTCGCCGAAAAACAACAAACTGAAAAAGCCCCTAGAAGAAGTCTTCTTCTCGGCTTCCGCTATCAATTCTTCAGCTTTCTTTATGTTTAAAGACATCTTCTTTGGGTCAATTATTTTACATTGATAAATTTGTATTATTGTTTGAATTAGTATTGGGGGTAATGCAGTTACATTTTAGTAAACTTTGATTCAAAAATTGACAGAAAAATTAAAATGTTTAATGTAATTTTTTTAAACAACAGTTTTTGACGGATGAGATTTCGTTTTCAAGTTTTCAAATCAACTGTCACTGATTTTATTTTTCACGTCTTATGTTATCACCACAGAATACTCAAATCATGATTGTAGTATTCTGTGGTTATTACCACAGAATTGGGTCGATTCTGTCTTGTTATCGTAACCATATTGTTAATGCCTGTATGCACCATTTTCACGTTTTCTCGTAATTAGCTAACCACGTCTAAGTATGTAATCGCGGTTAAAAAGTAGATTCGATGCACCAAAGAATTTTGCACTTAAATTAGCTAATTGTGATTAAGTAATTATGGCCAGCTGGCAACCTCGCAATTTTCCTAGGAATCCGTCATGTCTGTCACAATTTGATGTTGATTGATGTGAAGGTTACGGACAAAGAGGCTGTTTCGGGATTCTGGTGTTTGAAATTTGTTGTAACTAATAACATTACATATTATTTAAAATAATATATTTCGATTGTACATAAATTAATGACAGAACTTCAAATCGAATCTTCATGAAACATGTTATTCTTAACTACTAGATCTCATCAATAAATATATATAAATAAAAATAAAATAAAGGCTCGATTACAGAACACAACAAAATTATAAATGTCAGCTTCAATTTATTTTCTTTTTTTTTTTAAGAATACAGTTTAAAGTGCAATTCCACATAGTTATTGGAGACATAAAATTGCATAGGGTGTACTTATCATAAGTTAGGGCTTCAACCTCTTCAAGAAGATCTACCTTTGTTGGTTTCGTGAGGCGAAAGAAACTAAGGTCATCCAGGGCTTCAAAATAATTATCTCTCTCATTCCAACGCCTACGAAACCCATTTAACACTATGTCATCAATGTCTAGTTCATCATCAAATAATAGGTCTTCCATTTCCATAATTATTTTTCACTACCACAGTTTATCACTACTCACTATTGACAAAAATACATGTAAATGAAATCAGAAATCAGAACCAAACAAAACATCCTAACCTCACTTATTAACTAACCGCGGTTATCTAGTCTTAATCCCAGGCCATCGAGCGGTTAAAAGTTAATTGCGGATTAGGAGAAAAAAGGCTTGGTGCATAAGAAAAACATTAAGTAATCACGGTTAAAGTCTTAATCAGAGAAATTGTACAATGGTGCATACAGGCATAAATCTTTTAATGCCCGTATGCACCGACATAGTTTAATCGCGATAAACGTTTAATCCGGGTTATCTCTACATTTTCTTATGCACCAACACTTTTTCGGCTGTTAAACGAGTTTATCTTTAATCGCTCGAGTTCGGGCGTTTAATCCAATGAAATGTCAATACTGATGGTTTAATCGAAGTTTTTGACTATAACCTAACTTTTTGGTCCGACAAATTGAAGAGATAAACTTTGTTGTTAGTTAAAAGTGGGATTCATTGTGAATTTATGGAGGTAGAAGATGAAATTTTTTTGGAAGATGATGTCATTAAATAACTGAGTTTTTTCTTGTGCAGCGAAATTAGGTTCTCTTTTTTTATCCATGATTTGTCAATGAATTAATTTACAACTTCTAACGACTCTACTACATTAAATAAAAACCATAGATAATAAAAAAAGACAAATATCGATAGTAACCATAGAGAAACTACATTTCTCCATGTAAATAAATTTAAAAATCTCAGAACGCAAAATTGTAGCGGTGTTGTCATAATGTGTACACGGATTAACTAATCGAGTTTTATTAGATGTCGGTGCATAGCATCTTAGGTTCTCGACATTAATCTGGATTACTTAATCCTCGTTTACAGTGACAACGGTGCATACGGGCATAAATAATAATAGTAGTTTAAATTCGTACTCCGTTTGAACCGTAATAGCAATATTTTTATTATTTTGATTCGTGACAGTATTGTTATTACCTACAATGTTGTTATTACAATTCTAATTTTAAAGCTGACAACACTGCAATTATTATTGTTTTGTGTCATTTTGTGATCAAAAATAAGAATGTGAGGTTAGTGTTTGCGCGATAACCCTTATGCCTGTATGCACCATTGTACAATTTCTCTGATTAAGACTTTAACCGTGATTACTTAATGTTTTTCTTATGCACCAAGCCTTTTTTCTCCTAATCAGCAATTAACTTTTAACCGCCCGATGGCCTGGGATTAAGACTAGATAACCGCGGTTAGTTAATAAGTGAGGTTAGGATGTTTTGTTTGGTTCTGATTTCTGATTTCATTTACATGTATTTTTGTCAATAGTGAGTAGTGATAAACTGTGGCAGTGAAAAATAATTATGGAAGTGGAAGACATATTATTTGATGATGAACTAGACATTAATGACATAGTGTTAGATGGGTTTCCTAGTCGTTGGAATGAGAGAGAAAATTATTTCGAAGCCCTGGATGACCTTAGTTTCTTTCGTCGCTTCCGCCTCACGAAACCAACAAAGGTAGATTTTTTTGAAGAGGTTGCGAATCCCTAACTTATGATAATAGGGTGTAAGTATACCCTATGCAATTTTATGTCTCCAATAACTATGTGGAATTGCACTTTAAACTGTATTCTTAAAACAAAAGGAAACAAATTAAAGCTGACAATTACCTATAATTTTGTTGTGTTCTGTAATCGCGCCTTTATTTTATTTTTTATTTATATATTTATTGATGAGATCTAGTAGTTAAGAATAACATGTGTCATGAAGATTCGATTTGAAGTTCTGTCATTAATTTATGTACAATCGAAATACATTCTTTTAAATAATATGTAATGTTATTAGTTACAACAAATTTCAAACACCCGAATCCCTCTTTGTCCGTAACCTTCACATTAATCAACATCAAATTGTGACAGACATGACGGATTCCTAGGAAAATTGCGATGTTGCCAGCTGGCCATAATTACCAAATCACGATTAGCTAATTTGAGTGCAAAATTCTTTGGTGCATCGAATCGACTTTTTAACCGTGATTAGACACTTAGCCATGGTTAGCTAATTACGATTAAACGTGAAAATGGTGCATACAGGCATAAGAATATAAAAAGTAAGGAAGGAGCCTAACACATTTCCCAAGTTGGTAGTTTACGACGGAAATTACGTCACAGCGGCCATTTGCAAATACCATATATGATTCATCATTATTGTTATTGACAGTTTTTTTGACATTTGAGACAGTACTGTTTTAGTGTTTAAGAAACTAGAATTCAGAGACGTACACATATGCAATTTATTTACGTAAGTGATTTACTGAATATGCACAGCTATGTAATATTTATATATGTATTTAATAAAAGTGTATATGGAAATATGGTTTACAAAATGTATTACGTTTTAAAACTTTCTTACATCAGTATTTTTTTTTTAAATTGATACAACATTTTATCATAAACTAAAATTGATACGCCACTGACAAACCGGAAACTGCTGACGCCATTTTTAAACACCATCTAGGACTATTGGTGTTTATGTATAACGCTCCTTCCTTCGTTTTTATATTCTAAGGCGATAACCATAGTTATAATTAGAGGTGGGCCAACCTGCTATTTTAGTGTAGCTGTGACAAGACGTTACTGCTCCAGTATTGGTGACAAGTATCGGTGACAAAAAGCAGTGCTTTTCTGGAGCAGTTTAGCTTGGCCATATTGTTACACATAAAAATGAATCTGCTATTTACAAATATTATAAAGCGTAATCGCGAACGAACATGCTGGTTGCTGTATTATTGTATTCATATTATAAATGTCCTTTAGTTACTTTAGTTATACATATTTTTGATCCTCAATACATTTATCCGTTTATTATGTTGAAAAAGTTTTGGCTGCAAAAGGGATGTATAAGGGATTTACAATACACCGACATCCATCGCATATTAAAAATAACGGTACACCACCATTATCAGTTATCACTGCTTCGTCTCAAAGGATGTTAAATGTTACTGTCGCGAACGCGATAAAGTCCCTGACAATGACAATGAATGGAACCGATGTGGTATAAAAACTACAAAATCTCAAAATCAAAACAGCAAAACGTGACTAATTGTCACTGCTATTTTATTCAATCTGGAGCAGACTGTGACTGTGACAGCGTTGTAGCAGTTACAAAGTAACAGTACGTGAAATAGCAACCCACCACTAGTTATAATATCTATGGCGATAACCTACAAAATAAGTAGTAACATGCAAACAAAACAAATCATTTTGTTAGAATTTGGTTTCTTTTGTATAAACACAAAAGCAGAATTATATAACCTGTAGTAGCATGTTTGTAATGCAACATTTGTAAATGAAAAGGACTGGTATCCGTTCTTGTTGCCTCTTCCACAAATTGAGATAACGCAAGACATGCTATTTTGTTTAATCGGAAAAGATTTATGTAAATCAATATTCAGGGAGTTCAAAAGGGGTACAGGTATCTCTTATATGTCTAAACTCGAATCTTAAAACGTTTTTGAAAATAAAATACATTTAAAAAAAACTAAATATCTATTTGCTATATTTTTATACTCATATTTATATAAAATCGACTTGAAAAAATAATGGAAACGTTAATTTCACAATTTTGTTAACTTGTTATGGTTTTAAGAAGTATAAAAAGTACCTTGCTGAGACAACCAGCTTTGTAGCAAGATCTATTAATAAATGACAGATCATATTGTTTAAAACTAACGTTTTTTTCAAAATTTACTATGAAAGCAATATCTTTTGAATAACCGTGTTGTTGTTGCAAACAGAATCGACCTGAATACCACTCAGATTACAAACAAACAACATGTAACTGCAATATTGTACCAACTCCTGGACTCAACGGGTACAAACGAGACGAGGTCCGTTGCTCAGTAACAGTAGAACTTTTAATGGGGGGGTCATACTAGTAATACCAAAAAAGAAAACTAATAAATTAGGGCGCCACTCGATTCTTTATTTTGCAACTGCAAGAATGAGAAGAACAGTTTCAACTATATACATAAGAACATAAAAAAAAATCAAAATCAGTATAACAGCAATTTTTCAAATAACAAAAAAAAAATATAACATATACCTGTAAGAGAAATAAAACAACAAAACAACTTTTCTCATATCTGAGTCATCAATAAGCATGCAATAACAGAGGTTTTAACAACTTGATAATTGCGAAATCAAATAAATACATAAAAATCATATTAAGATGTTCGAACTAAATAAATAAATATAAAAATATATTAAAGTTTCCGAAACAAAGTGAATAAATAGAAATAAATATTTTAAAATGTACGAAACAAACTAAATAAATAAAAAAATATATTAAAATGTCTGGAACAAACTAAATAAATGAAAAGACATATTAAAATGTCACTTTGTTTTATAGTACACCTGGTGATCACTGGGTTACTCGTCAGAAACCAATAAATAAATCTTAACGATTAAAATTCAAATAAAAGATTATTTTTACAACAAAAGAACATACTCGTAATTTCTGAAACGATTTAAATAGAACAAAGATATATAATATGTAAAAATAAAAACTGTAAATAAGATGGTAATAAAAAAGAAACAAATGAAAAGTTCACTTTTGTATTATCACAAATATTTAGTCAATCAGTAAAAGTCTAAAAGGAAATGAAAAGTAGATACTTATTGTTCAATATCCACGTATTACAGGTGTAACAAACTACTAGTTTAATCACTATATATTTCAAATCCATAATGTACTTAGTTTTTGTTTTACTTTTTACGTAAATGAAAAGTTCAATATTTACGGTTTTGTCTCCTATCAATCTTGAATTTTGTCCTGATGACGAGAATGGCGTTACCGGCTTTTTGTTGCACTGCCGCTGCTGTGTGCTGGGTGTGGTGGAACACAATGAAACGACGATATATTACGATTTTACACTTAAAATTTGAGATTTACCATAATATCTCTTATAATTGTGACGATAATTACTTTACTAATATGTAATAGAATAATGATAAATATTTAGCCCTACTATGCGAGGGCGATATTAAAATTTTTACACAAAACGATAAAAATACATAACGGTAAATACGAAATCTGGTTCGCTATTCCAACCACCTTGCTCTTCAACGTCTCATCGGGAAAGAGAGCGTGGCGTGCACCTGCACCCCACTCATGAACCTGCCACCCTGGCGCGCTTTTTCGTAAATTTAAACTTGACTAATCACAGCAAAGCAAGGGTTGCTCGGTTTGGACTGGTAAGAATGACGTGAATATAAGATACGGGGGGAATATACAATACAGGGGTCGTCTGGGAAATTGGGCGGTAATATAAGGAACATTTTCGAACTGTTACACAGCCCCTCCTTACGATTTTAACCTGGCCACAGGTCAGCGTTAACATCGGAATTACCAAACAAAACGTAACAGTGCGAAATAACGAATGAAGACGGTAGCGGTAAAAGAGAAAAACCGAGCTATGAATCTTCGAAACCTAAACCAAAGCTGAAATGATCTGTCGTATAAAATGAGAAAGGGGAAATCCCTTACGTGATATTGTCTTGAAAAGAATAAAACATTACATGTTAGGATTGGTGATAACTACGCGTATCAAACGCCTGTAAACAGGGACAAATTCGGTGAGGTCATCATTGGTAGAGTTAAAATCGGGTAAGGTCTTTATCCTAACATGGGTGAAAAAGAAATGTATCCACCTCTTGTCTATATCAATTGCGGTAAGATAAAATCTCGAAAAGGGTTCGTTAGCATCAATAACACAATAAAAATTATTGGGTTTCGGAGAGAATAGAAATTGTAAAGGGATTCGGTTGCGAAGAAATATTCGGTAAAGTCTTCTCTTTGCGATACGATAGGGATAAGGTTTTTTCTGTTAACGGTACAATTATCAGAAAACAAAACGATATACAAGCGGTAGACGGTAACAAAGAAAAGGTCTCTTTAATCGTCATCTTGTAGGGACTCGGTATCTGTGTCATCATTAGAAAGGTAAGGTTTTAAATCTTTGACGTGCCAGTTGCCAGCATTTGAGCCGTCTTGATTTTTTAAGCGATAAACTAAGGGCGATAGTTTCGTCACAACGGTGCACAGTACATACTTAGGGGCTAACTTGGCCATAAACTGCTTTGGGGCACTCGAGAGAACCATATTTCTTCGCCAGACTTTATCTCCTTCATTGAATTGGACATTTCTCCTGCGCAAGTTATATGTTTTAGCATTTCTCTGATATGCGTTCCGGATGTTCGTCCTTACTCTTGAAAAGACTTCAGATAGGCCTTTTACTTGGGCTGCGTAGTTATTACGGTCCCCAGGGACAACTTCCATATCAGATAATTCCGGTGGGACTTGACCATAATAGTTGCCGGAAATCGGGACATGTCTGGCAAAATTTAGGAATGCTGGAGTAAACTGGGTAGCTTCGTGCTTGGCTGTATTTATTGCTTGACGAATTTTGGGTAGTTCTTTGTCCCATTCATTGTGGTCGTTCACGTAGCTGCGAATGGCGGTACCAATGGTTCGATTATTCCGTTCTACGAAGTTACATTGTGGTGAATAAACGGCGTTAAACCAAATCTTTTGAACGTCGTATTGATCGCACAGATTCTTCAATAACTTACAGTTGAGGTTCGAAGCGTTGTCGCATATAAGATGCTGAGGGACTCCGAACATAAGAAAGACTTGATTTTCCAGAAAGTTGCAAATGTTTGAAGCCGTGGCCTTCCTTAAGGGATGCAGAAGAGTATACTTCGAAAACCAATCCGAAACTACTAATAACCAAGAATGACCTCGTTTGCTGCGAGTAAGAGGTCCGATAAGGTCGATAGCTATTATTTGCCAGGGAAAGTCCGCTTTTTTCTGGTGTCCCATTAGTCCTAGTGGTGCGGTATTTGGTGGTTTTTGGGCGCCGCAAGTCTGGCAGCGTCGAATATACTTAACGACGTCGTTGCGCATCTTCGGCCAGTAATAACGTTCTTGGATCCGAGCTAGTGTTTTATAAACACCAAAGTGAGCACACACAGGTGGTTCGTGACAACAACGAATTATTTCCTCTCGTTGAGGTTTGGGTACCAACGTTTTCCATTCTACGGAATTCGAACTAAATGGCAAACAGGATGGGACATACTTGTAAACCCGCTCGTTTTCCACTTTCCATTGAGGGAATTTTTCCGGTGTAGAGATAATTTTGGAACGTAGATTGTCAAACCAAGGGTCAATTCGATCGATATCGACTGCAAGATAGGCCACCTCGGAGGTTTCTTCTGCAATGTCCTTTTCATGCATTCTACTTAAAGCGTCTGGAACCTGATGGGACGCACCTTTCCGGTGAACGATGACAAAATCGTGTTGTTTTAACCGCATCGCCCAGCGGGATAGACGTCCTGTCGGATTCTTTAGGGTAGTGAGCCATAAAAGTGAATAATGGTCTGTAACCACGGTAAATCTTGCTCCTTCGACGTAAGGGCGAAACTTTTCAACCGCAAAAATAACAGCAAGGCATTCGCGTTCTGTGACCGAATAATTCCTTTCTGTCTTTGTCAATGTTCTGCTTGCGTACGAGATAACTCTTTCTCCACCGTCTATTTCCTGCGTGAGGACAGCTCCAAGTCCAGTATCACTAGCGTCACATTGAATAGAGAAGGGTTTAGTAAAATCTGGTTGTACTAATACGGGGGCTGACACCAAAGCCTCTTTTATGGAAAGAAATGCTGACTCTGCTGCAGGTGTCCAGGAAATAGCTTCTTTCTTTCTTTTTCCTTTAAGTAAATCATTTATTGGGGATACCAGGGTAGAGAAATCTTTAATAAAACGCCGATACCACGAACAGAGGCCAATAAAGCGTTTGATTTGAGTCGTATTTGTGGGTCGGGGATAATTTATCATCGCCGATATCTTGTCAGGGTCGGATCTCAGAGAATTATCACCAACGATATAACCAAGGTATTTTAAGTGGGTCTTGAAAAATTCACATTTTTTAACGTTAATGGTCAGATTAGCTGCCTTAAGTTTTTCCTTGACTTGATGTAACAAAGAGATGTGTTCTTCAAAAGTAGCCGAACAGATAATTATATCGTCTAGGTAGCAAAATATGTACGGTTCAAATTCAGGTCCAAAGATTGCATCAACCAATCGTTGCTGGGTTTGTGCAGAGTTACACAGACCAAAAGGAACCACAGTAAATTGAAAAGAACCACGTCCTACTACGGCAAATGCAGTTTTTTCACGGGAAGAAGGGTCTAAAGGTATTTGCCAAAAAGCCTTCTTGAGATCTATTGAGCTAATGTATTTAGCACCACGAAGTAATGAGAGAATGCGATCTATATTCGGTAAGGGGTATGTATCATGACGAGTGACTTCATTAAGACAACGTCCATCAAAACAGAACCTAAATTCACCTGTCTTCTTTTTTACTAACAGCACTGGGGAACACCAGGGACTGTTGGAAGGTTCGACGACTCCCAATCGGAGCATTTCATCTAGTTCATCATTTAGGATTTTAGACATGTAGGGAGACATAGGAAAAGGGCGTTTCTTGAATGGTTTTGCGTTTCCGGTATCAATTGTCAAGCTAATCTTGTCGGTGCGGCCAATTCCATCTTTACCACTGATTTCATCGAAACTAAGAATAACATGTTCAGCAAATTCAAGCTGCTCTGCATCCAGGGACTCTATGGAGCATAGGGATGGAGAAGGTATACTAACTGTGGAGGTGGATGCCTGATGAAGAGACTCACTACCTCTATTTGTTTTCCAGGTATTTTGACTGAAATTAATGGACAGACAGAACTGTGTAATGAAATTACTACCGAGAATAAACGTTACGGGGAGAGATGGAACTATGAGGCAGTTTATGACATGACAAGTAGCATCAGCTACTATGGGGAGGTCGGCCGTGCCAACGACTTTCTTGGTAGAACCGTCTGCCAAAGAAACATTTTTGTGGGAAGAAGTATTTATTTTAACCTTGTTTTGCTCAAGAAACTTCATCCCTAAAGAACCGATGACAGTAGTTGAACAGCCTGTGTCCAATAAAAGTGTAAAATCCTGGGAGAAAATTTTTACTTCAAGATATGGTCGCTCATCTGGGGATTTATGAATAATTAAAGGAGAAACTTGGGCTTGTTTTTTCTGGCGATAAAAGTTTCTTACTACTTCTAACCATTTTGACCACTCTTTAGATGTAGTAAATTCTTGGTGTGGGCCAGGAGCTGAATAGGCCGCACAACAGGAAGGTTCGGGTTTGAAGTTTACTGGTGAGACACTCCTACCGAACTGGGGAGTCTCGGCAACTAGTTTTTTGAACAAGTGGGACAGGTGGTGACTGTAAAGCCCTCAGCACCGCATCGGAAACAAAATCTTTTTCTCTTGTGCTTACATTCTGAGAAAGAATGTCCTGTTTCTTTACAGTTCCAACACTGATAAGATTGTTTGTTACCGCTTGTAACACGAGAGGAAGAATACGAATTGTCGGATTCTTGAACTTGGGGACGAGAGAATTTTTTTGGGTGTTTGGATGTAGATGGTTTCATAGTTGGTCCATTTTCTACATAAGACAAGCTAGATGAATTCTCTTTTTTCACCTGAGGGAGCTGAGCGTTGTTCTCCAATTTACGAATTATTACGGATAGTTCGTCGATAGTGTTTGTGTCGACGAGGGCTATGAGTGGGATATATTCGGGCAATATGTTTTGTCGAAGATACTTAACCAGAGTTTTCTCTAAAGGGGTTACTGTGAGACGCTTCGAAAGAGAGAGTATATGGGCTTGAAAAAGAGCAAAAGGTTCGTTGCGTTTTTGCTTGCGTGATTTAATTTGGTTCCACAGGTCTTCATCATAATCGTGTGGCAGAAAAGTGGATTTTAGAAGAATAACTAGTTCCTGCCAGTTAGAAACTGTACTTCGAACGCTCCTGAACCATGTAGATGCACTGCCAGAAAACAGTTCAACAGCTGAACGGAAGAGCACTTCGTCAGAAATATTTCGAGAGTCTGCTATATCTCGAATTTTTCGAGAAATGTGAAAACTGACTTAGGATCTCCATTGAACTTTATGTTCCACTCAGATAAATTCACGGGGTGCGAGACCTGTATTATAGAAGTGGGAGGTATCGCTGACGACGGGCTGTGCGAGTGGTTTGTCAATGGGGTTGGGGGATTGGTAAGAATCTTATTATCTAAACGACCTTCAAGCAAAAAACACATGGACAATGACTCGTTCTTAAACTCTGTCTCATCCGGATTATTTGCCTCAATCGGTAATCGTTCAATCCTAGATAACAAGTGACCTAAACGTGCCTTAGCCCTACGATATGTTGAATCATTCACATCACCTTCGAATTCCTCAACTATGCCTGTAATGTCACCAATGATATTGTCTATCTCAATTTTTTCTTCAGGAAAATTCAAAACATTCTCATTAAGATCAATTTGAGTTCCCTTGCTAAGAAGTTTTCTAAGAATGGTTTTCTTTTCACTAATGTTTTTTCTTGTTTTAATACCCCTAATATATAATTCATAGTCAAGCTCGCCGCTTTTCAAAAACTGTACGAAAGAAGACTCCATCATGGAAGACAGCGAGAGCGAAATTAGAATATTGCCTAATGAAAAATACAGGGCATGAGCGCCAGAATGACTTTTGACCACAATAAAGATAATAGAGACAAAATAGATGAACTAAAACATAAGATTTATACTCGTTAAACTCAACAGCCCCACGTTGGGCGCCAAATTTGTGTACCAACTCCTGGACTCAACGGGTACAAACGAGACGAGGTCCGTTGCTCAGTAACAGTAGAACTTTTAATGGGGGGGTCATACTAGTAATACCAAAAAAGAAAACTAATAAATTAGGGCGCCACTCGATTCTTTATTTTGCAACTGCAAGAATGAGAAGAACAGTTTCAACTATATACATAAGAACATAAAAAAAATCAAAATCAGTATAACAGCAATTTTTCAAATAACAAAAAAAAATATAACATATACCTGTAAGAGAAATAAAACAACAAAACAACTTTTCTCATATCTGAGTCATCAATAAGCATGCAATAACAGAGGTTTTAACAACTTGATAATTGCGAAATCAAATAAATACATAAAAATCATATTAAGATGTTCGAACTAAATAAATAAATATAAAAATATATTAAAGTTTCCGAAACAAAGTGAATAAATAGAAATAAATATTTTAAAATGTACGAAACAAACTAAATAAATAAAAAATATATTAAAATGTCTGGAACAAACTAAATAAATGAAAAAGACATATTAAAATGTCACTTTGTTTTATAGTACACCTGGTGATCACTGGGTTACTCGTCAGAAACCAATAAATAAATCTTAACGATTAAAATTCAAATAAAAGATTATTTTTACAACAAAAGAACATACTCGTAATTTCTGAAACGATTTAAATAGAACAAAGATATATAATATGTAAAAATAAAAACTGTAAATAAGATGGTAATAAAAAAGAAACAAATGAAAAGTTCACTTTTGTATTATCACAAATATTTAGTCAATCAGTAAAAGTCTAAAAGGAAATGAAAAGTAGATACTTATTGTTCAATATCCACGTATTACAGGTGTAACAAACTACTAGTTTAATCACTATATATTTCAAATCCATAATGTACTTAGTTTTTGTTTTACTTTTTACGTAAATGAAAAGTTCAATATTTACGGTTTTGTCTCCTATCAATCTTGAATTTTGTCCTGATGACGAGAATGGCGTTACCGGCTTTTTGTTGCACTGCCGCTGCTGTGTGCTGGGTGTGGTGGAACACAATGAAACGACGATATATTACGATTTTACACTTAAAATTTGAGATTTACCATAATATCTCTTATAATTGTGACGATAATTACTTTACTAATATGTAATAGAATAATGATAAATATTTAGCCCTACTATGCGAGGGCGATATTAAAATTTTTACACAAAACGATAAAAATACATAACGGTAAATACGAAATCTGGTTCGCTATTCCAACCACCTTGCTCTTCAACGTCTCATCGGGAAAGAGAGCGTGGCGTGCACCTGCACCCCACTCATGAACCTGCCACCCTGGCGCGCTTTTTCGTAAATTTAAACTTGACTAATCACAGCAAAGCAAGGGTTGCTCGGTTTGGACTGGTAAGAATGACGTGAATATAAGATACGGGGGGAATATACAATACAGGGGTCGTCTGGGAAATTGGGCGGTAATATAAGGAACATTTTCGAACTGTTACAATATGTCAATCTGACGATGCTAGTTTTTAGGGAAACAGCTGTTTTTGAGTTTAAAAACGTATTTTGGAATAAAATAATGGAATGTTTCGTTCAACCGTTTAGTTGTCATTTGGGATAAACAATTATTGAAGTTGATTTAAATATTCTGGATTATAAGAAATTATTTCTTAAAAAAATGACCGATAAAGTGACTATAGCTACTTATAAATTAAAGAAACTAATATTTCAAAACTCAAGATTATTATAAAACTCATCTTCAATTATTTTTTTAATAAATAAATTATTTTAAATAACATTAATTTAATTTATTCTTGGTTACATGAATTGGGCAGTATAGGATTTTTACGATAAGTTGACCATGACGTCATTCCTAGTTAATTATATTGCCAACAAAGCAACTTAAAAATAACTGACAGCAGATGAGATTTACTTGTAAGAGCTAGGAAAATTAAACGTGTACAGATTGGTAACAATTGCTGTTGCCACGAGCCAATTGCCACGCGTCATTATTGTATTGTACACGTTTGACATTTAGAATTAGCACTGCACTACCAGTTAACCTAGATGAAGGAAAAACAACTCTGCGTGACAACACCGCAAAATTTTATGCTCTGACGTCATTGTCAACTTATCGTAAAAATCCTATAGTTTGTGATATACAGGGTGTTTCAAAAAGGTATGTCATAAATTCAATCACGCTTTCCGGGGACAAAAATAAATTGATTGAATACAACTTACCTTAGTACAAAAGTGTACACAAAAAAAGTTATAGCCCTTTGAAGTTACAAATTAAATTTTATTTTTTTAAATTATCTCCCAAACTACTTGACATTTTGTAATAAAAATTGACACGTTACTTTATTGTTCTGAAAGCATTTTTCATAAAAAAGAAATAACAAAATCTCAGAGCTCAGAAAAATTTTAAGGGGGTGTGCAGCCCTAAATCCCCCCCCCAAACTTTTGAGTACGTTCAAATCAAATGAATTTTGTGGCAGCATTAGTTTAACACATTATTTTTAAAACTTTTTTGCGTCTTATCACTTTTGTCAAAAAACAGTTTTAATTGAGATGCGGCCCTTTTATTAATTAACGTTTAAAAAATAAGGTGCAACTAAAAATAATGGTTTAAATGAATTAACAAGTTCAAAAAATGTCTATAACCTCTGTAAATATAATATTACAATAAATGTTCAAAATTACCCCCAAAAAGCAATTTTTTAAATAAATAGTGAAAGTTTTGTTAAAACGAAGAGTTTTTTATTATTCTTAATAAGATGGACTTCCAAAAAGTAAGGGTTAGTACAATCAAATTAATATTATATTTATTTTTTTTGAGAATCATTGTTTCTTTTCAAATACGATGTGATATTTATTATTATCATTAATTTGATAATGAATCACCTGTTATCTGATTGCCATAGCGAAGCGATTGATACAGTTTATAGTTCCTCGATTATTCGATAGAAGCAGCACTGGTGTGCGGAAGTTTTTTGACAAATAGCACCGAATACGGAACTACGAATAGAAATGAAAGCAAATATACTCCCGCCAAAACTTATTAATATTATTAACACAACCATAGGATGGCACTGATCGTTGCGTCTACTCATTTTAATTGTCCTATTTTTCCGAAGAGGTCTCTCTACTAATACTATTAACGACAATACTTTTTAATTTAACAGATCTGTATCAATCTGTATTTGGTGAGAAACAGTTTTAAGAAAATTAAGAAAAGAGACAGTAGTTCTGAGAATCAGGAAAAGAGCAGGAGTTTTGTCTTCAGTTTTTTTAGTTTTGTTGGTGTATATCATCTTTGGTTTTGTGCTTCCAAATAATTCTCTCCCTAAAATGAATTCAAACTATCAATCCCCCTTATCTAAAAGGAAATGTTGTGTACCTATATGTACAAATCGTGAAGGCAAAATGCATCGTTTTCCAAAAAATGAACCAAGTGTGTTTAGTGAGTGGATTTTAAAGATACAGTCTTTAAATTATAAAGACTTGTCAGTTGAAGACATTTAAAAAAAAATATGTATTTTGTGAGGAACATTTTTCTAGTAACTGTAAAGTTTTAGGTACCAAAAGAGGTCTTATAAGAACAGCAGTTCCAACGTTAAATTTACCTGGTAAGTGAATAAATCAAATTGTAATTTATAAAGAAAGAAAACCTGTACTGCAGATCATGCAAACGTTTTTATGCTGTTGAAAGGACTGTATAAATAGTGGAAGCGCAACCATTAGCTTTTACATTTAGTGAAGGACCTCATAAATCCATGGCATTAAAAAATTTGCTGAAGGTTCTAATCTGCAAATGTCAAAGTATAGGTTTGAAGGTAGTATCGACAGTTTGTAACCAAGTGAAAATAATGTCGGAGCTATTA
The DNA here is from genome assembly GCA_035357415.1 of Ophraella communa. Classification (NCBI taxonomy): domain Eukaryota; kingdom Metazoa; phylum Arthropoda; class Insecta; order Coleoptera; family Chrysomelidae; genus Ophraella; species Ophraella communa. The sequence continues at coordinate 2,564,017 of CM068995.1, forward strand.
AACTGCTAATGAGTGAAACGAAGGAGGAATACTTAAAAAGAAAAGAAGAGAATAGAAATTTTGGTTTTGTGATCAATGACCAAGAAATTATTCTCATATTTGATGTCCCTCGTATTTTCAAGTGTTTGAGAAATAATCTTTTGAAACATGACTTGTATTTTAAGCAAAATAAATAAATAAATGATCATTTTTGATTGTAAACATATATATTTACTTTAGTTTCGTTGAAATGTAGCTGTCTATTTTATCGCAGAGTACTTCTTATTGACAGATAGATGGCACTAGATATAAATTTAAGGAATCTGTATTATCGACAATACTTTTTAACACAACCGCTGCTACTCGATGTCGCATACGGTTCTAGACAGTAACTAGATTCTTGCCATTCTATTCGTAGTTCCGTATTTGGTGGTACCGATCATCGTATCATCAACTGGACTCATCCCCAAAAGTCTTGAAGACAGTCTTAAAAAACTCGATCTTCATAAAAACACTTTTATTGACTTGCAAAAAGCGGCAATTTTAAACACATGTTCACACTTTTTTACTTAAACATATATACATTTGGATACATGTGAATATAAATTACAAAGAATAAAAAAATGAAAAAAAAAATAAAAATAAAAAATGAAAGAAAAACTTAATTAATAAATAGTACCTTATCTAAACATAAACCAATGATTTATCTTTAAGCTCTCGGATAGTAGGTACAGAAAAATATATCGCAGATGTTTGTTAGTTTATTTGCATTTCTGCACATGGTATTATTTGGAGATTTAAACATCAAATTAGTTTGTGCTTTCTTACAAAAAAATGACAGATAGATGGCACTAGAAATAAATTTAAGGAATCTGTACTATCGACAATACTTTTTAACACAACCGCTGCTACTCGCTTTCGCATACAAATCTAGACAGTAACTAGGTTCTTGTCATTATATTCGTAGTTCCGTATTCGGTGACAAATAGTCTTAAAATATAATTTCTCATTAATGTATTATTATAAAATATCATAGCACAGAGTATTGTATTGGTTCGCTCAAATCGATATTACTAGTATTTGTATTTCTACAGTTTAATAATTCTCACATTATCCTTTCAGCAAAACTCTTATTGTTTGTTAAAAGCTTGCGGGATTTACAACAAATCCCACCCAGAATTTTTCTTTAACATCGTTAATCTTCCGGGAAACATTCATGAACAAGAATGATCTACTTCAGTACACATTATTTGTTGTTAAATACTTTTTATTTATTTTTAGATCTTGTCCTGACAGCGTAAATTTGCTAACAGAATCAGGATTACTTTTTTTGAAAATGGGTCAAACCGAATATTCTTTCGAAAGATTGAGCGCTGCCCTTGCGCTAGATCCCACTAATACCAAAGCCTTATTAGCTATTGGATGCATTGTTCAGGTAATTAGTTTGAAACTTTGTATGTTAAATTTGTGAGGAGAAAATCGGCTTGTTTTAAAGGTTAGTTTTTGATTGGTTATCATAGTTACAAAAAAATTGAACAGTATACGCTGCTGTATTAGTGCTGACGTCACGTGACAATGGACTAGTTTAGTGATTTTTTTTATACTTTCATCTTATAAAATAGGTTTTTAGTGGTTCAATTGTACAAATAAAATTTTTATAAAATTAATCCTCTAGCCATAATCGGCTTTTGAAATTTAAATTTAATGGTTACATACGTCATAAGTGGTAAGTGACGTGTTTCAATAAGATTGGTAGAACATTTGCGATGTTGTCGATATGCTTTAATATTAACCGAGAAACTTATCTCTCTCTCTTATTTATTGTCATTAAAAAGAGATAAACATAATGATATTTTTGTTCTCTGATTGACACTTTATCAAATAAGGAGTAAAACACTAAACAAAATATTCTGTCATTTTCGTTAGTTTAATTTGTTGTTTGGTTTATGAAAGAAATTACTTCTATACTATTTTTGGTTCGAAAATAAAAATCCCTAACACCTTCTCTTGGTGTTATAGCGGTTCCTTCAAAAATAACCAATAGAAGTAATTGTTCTCTCGGGGAGCAACCCTTCTATCGGTACAGTGAGAGAACGAATTTCAAGAATACGGTTTTGGCATATTCAATAGAACCACGCCCACTTTCTATTGGCTGTTCTATTCTATCACTGTCAAGAATAGGGGTCTTGTTTGTTTATTACAGATAAACACGATTTTCTCTCCTGTCATATATCTTGTCAACTGGTATAATCAGTTAGTCACAGAACACAGTGTTTTGTGCCGACAGTTTTTTGAGAATACTTGAAACAAACGTAGCTAAAATGTGACAACGTTGACTTTTAAACACACTTCATTTTTGGTTATTAGTTGGCGCTACGTTTAAAACTTACTAATTATTTATTGCTAAATTTTACGAAATGAGAAAAATTACTTGCAAAATGAATACCAATATAAGTAAGTAGGTATCTTATCCTAAATATATATTGCTATCATTTTGATTAATATGATCCTACTAAACTAGTCCATTGTGAGGAGAAAATCGGCTTGTTTTAAAGGTTAGTTTTTAATTGGTTATCAGTTACAAAAAAAATTGAACAGTATACGCTGCTGCATTAGTGCTGACGTCACGTGACAATTACTTGTTAGTTTGTGATTATTTTAAGTTTTGCAAACAATTAATTAATGAACAAAATTTTAAGGTTCGTAATGACGGTAGTCTAAAGTAAGGTAACATGCCGAAAGACATGTTACAAATTACTGACAAATTTACATTTACATTTACAAATACACATATGTCCATAAGTTTGGAATATTTAAAAATAATATATCTACGCCTATGGTTTTTTAAAAACTCTTGTTGATATTTAACAGGTCGGCTGAAAAGTCCCCGGTCTGACCTATAGATGACGACACTAGAATTAAATCCATTTCATTTTTAGATAGTATCAACCTTCAAAAGATTCGTGTAAAAATTTGACAGCTGTCGGACTATTAGATTGTGAGATATTGCATTTTTAGTGAAGCAACTTTTGTTATTTTCAAAAAGATGGAAAAAAAAGAATTTCGCGTGCTTATTAAATATTGTTATTTGAAAGGAAAAAATACAGTTGAAGCAAAAGCTTGGCTTGATAATGAGTTTTCGGACTCTGCGCCAGGAAAATCAACAATCATTGACTGGTACGCAAAATTCAAACGTGGTGAAATGAGCACCGAAGACGGTGGACGTCCAAAAGAGGTGGTTACCGACGAAAATATCAAAAAAATCCACAAAATGATTTTGAGTGACCGTAAAGTGAATATGATCGAGTTAGCTGACACTCTAAAGATATCTAAGGAACGTGTTGGACATATCGTTCACGAATATTTGGGTATGCGGAAGCTCTGTGCGAAATCTTTGCCGCTCGTGCTCACAATCGACCAAAAACAGCAACGAATTGATGATTCTGAGCAGTGTTTGCAGCTGTTAAGTCGTAATAAACCCGATTTTTTGCGTCGATATGTGACTATGGATGAAACTTGGCTCCATCACTACACGCCTGAGTCCAATCGACAGTCAGCTGAGTCGACTGCGGCCGGTGAACCGCCACCAAAGCGTGAAAAGACTGAACAGTCAGCTGCAAAGTTAAGGCCTCAGTTTTTTGGGATACACACGGTATATTGTTCATCGACTATTTGGAAAAGGGAAAAACAATCAACAGCGACTATTACTGTGCATTATTGGAGCGATTGAAGACCGAAATCGCGAAAAAACGGCCCCATATGAAGAAGAAAAAAGTGTTGTTTCATCAAGACAATGCACCGTGTCACAAATCATCGAAAACGATGGCAAAATTGCATGAATGGGCTTCGAATTGCTTCCTCACCCACCGTATTCTCCAGATCTAGCCCCCAGCGACTTTTTTCTTTTCTCTGACCTGAAGAGAATGCTCGCGGGAAAAAAATTTGGCTCTGATACTGAGGTAATCGCCGAAACTGAAGCCTATTTTGAGGACAAACCGAAGGAGTACTACAAAAATGGTATCGAAAAGTTGGAAGGTCGCTATAATCGCTGTATCGCCCTTGAAGGCAATTATGTTGAATAATAAAAATGAATTTTTTCAAAATATTGTGTTTTACTATGGTAGACCGGGGACTTTTCAGCCGACCTGTTATTTTAAAGCGTTTTTAAATCAAAATAATACTAAATTTGATTCGTTTTTGGATTAATTTTGTCATATTTAATTGATTTGGGTGCTTTCACATTATTCCAATTTTTGTTTAAATTTCATTTGAGCTGTTTAAAAATGCCCACAGACAATACATCACATTTTAATAGGTCTAGAGTAATTGCTTTGTTACAACAGGGCTTTAGTCAAAGTGATATCGTGAATATTGTTGGTGTTACTAAGGGTGCTGTATCAAAAATGTGAAGGATCATCCCAGAAGTGGCCGAAGTCGATGTACAACAGCAGCACAATACCGGCAGATAACATTGATAGCTCGAAGAAATCGGCAGGAATCTACAAGTGACATATCCAGAGAAATTGCTAGACGTGAACGACTGAATATCTCAAGGCAAACAATTACACGAAGATTAAATGCGGTAAATTTGTATCGCAGAAGACCTCTACGTGTTCCCAAACTAACCTATTAACCAAAAATTGTAATTGTAATTGTAAATTTGTAATACATTGTACATTTTTCACCTCAAAAGAATAAATAATTTTTTTTTGTATAAAAAAAAAGAAGTAAATCATCCATAGCACAAATGTGACTGATTGTTAATGAAGAAAAAACTCAAAATCAATGTCACAAAATTTTTATTAATCGATTGACAGCTACTAGTTTCGGCCTATTTTGTAGGCCATCATCAGGCTAAAAATAGTTAAACAAAGAATAAACAATACAGAATAACAGTGATTCCAAATACATACCTTATAGACTAATGTGAAATATTGAAATTTATAAGTTCCACCATGCTTGCATGTAGTTAGTATAGAAAAAATTGTGTCATTGAAAAAACCGTAAGATGGGGGGGGATAAAATAAAAGTAAGGAGTATATTGATTAGCTTAAGTAGAAACGAACTAAGCACTAGTTATAAAAGTTGCTAATAATAAGGGAAATTATAATGAAATTTTGAAATTTTGTTACAGATACACTAAAGCTTGGTGTATCAAATTAAGAAAGTTGGGAAAATATATGTGAGACCTGCAACTTGAACGGAGGCAGGTCAAAGACATGTTGGCAAGTGCATCATGACTGCCAAAGGAGATTAAAGAATAAAAGTCTTTAAGTGTCAGAAATAAAGTGTATGAAAAGTTAATAGTTATTAAATGTGATATATATGGATAAGAGTAAGAATAAATCCACTGACAAGTGTTGGACAGTGGGTCATAACACGTGGTGTCAGTGGTAATTAACCCGTATAGGGAAATAAGTAGAACGAAAAATTTAATGTAATGTTTATATTAACATTGTAATAATCCATTTTTAGATTTTTAGACTTTAAGTTCATTTAATGTTAGATTCATTTGGCAGTTAATTTGTTTAAACTCTACCTTTGTTACCATTATTTATTGTGTATTCTGCTATGCTTGCATTTGTTCCCTCCTTTTTCGTTGTCATTTGTAATCATTGTCCCATCATTGACTAGCTTCCCATGTATTACAGACTTAATTATGTATAATTTCATGTTCCATGTAATGTACTCCTTTCTGACAAGTACATTCATTCTGTGCATTCAGTTTCTCAAGTTGCTTTCAGACATATTGTATTCCGGTAGTTTGCCTTCTTATACATTAAACTAGTGTTATCACGTGTGTTATGGACTCTTGTGCTGCGGTGATACACGATGTTATTCCCTTACATTAAATTTTTCGTTCTACTTATTTCCCTATACGGGTTAATTACCACTGACACCACGTGTTATGACCCACTGTCCAACACTTGTCAGTGGATTTATTCTTACTCTTATCCATATATATCACATTTAATAACTATTAACTTTTCATACACTTTATTTCTGACACTTAAAGACTTTTATTCTTTAATCTCCTGCCTCCGTTCAAGTTGCAGGTCTCACATATATTTTCCCAACTTTCTTAATTTGATACACCAAGCTTTAGTGTATCTGTAACAAAATTTCAAAATTTCATTATAATTTCCCTTATTATTAGCAACTTTTATAACTAGTGCTTAGTTCGTTTCTACTTAAGCTAATCAATATACTCCTTACTTTTATTTTATCCCCCCCCATCTTACGGTTTTTTCAATGACACAATTTTTTCTATACTAACTACATGCAAGCATGGTGGAACTTATAAATTTCAATATTTCACATTAGTCTATAAGGTATGTATTTGGAATCACTGTTATTCTGTATTGTTTATTCTTTGTTTAACTATTTTTAGCCTGATGATGGCCTACAAAATAGGCCGAAACTAGTAGCTGTCAATCGATTAATAAAAATTTTGTGACATTGATTTTGAGTTTTTTCTTCATTTTTTTTGTATGTTTATCTGACTTAGGTTAGAGTTGTAGCTAAATGATGTTTATTTATATAAAAAAAATGACGACATTGAAATCTATGACGTGCAACAACGCTTTTTGTTTCAATTTTGCTTTACTAGAATTTAGATGTACGAATGGAGTATTTTTTACTTTCCTTTCTGAGAAATTATGTTTTTCGTATTTTTTGCAGAAACACGAAGACTACGATGTAGCACTGTCAAAATACAAAATGGCTATTCATTACCAGCCGAATTCAACCCCATTGTGGAATAATATCGGAGTGTGTTTTTATTCCAAACAAAAATATATCGCGGTAAGTGATGGAAGAAACTTGATACGAAGGTTTTATAGTTATTTATAGTACAAGGGATGTAACCGGCCCTGCTTGGGATTTGCTGGTTTTATAGAAAAATCTGGTTCGTCTTTTTTTTGTAAACGGCAAGTCAATTGAATCATACGACGTTTTAAACAGTTTCTTACAAGTGTTGTTGTATGGATTAAAGTCAATTTTTATAATAAGAGGTTAATTAAAACTATCATTAGATATGTAATCGGTATGGCCACTGAGAAAATAGTATTAGATATATATGTCCAATCATTTATCTTACAGACTTTTTAATAAAAAACACTTTAACCAGAGATAACCCCGAGACGCCCAAGTACATATGAAAATGGATGAGTTCTATAAAAGGGAAATGTTGCCAAATTAACGAGCAAAAAAATACTGAAAAAGGTTAGTCGCATAAGGAAGCAGTTTTTCCAATATATTTTTGGTTTTTCTTATGTATTTTGGGCCCCTTTATCACCCGTGTTGTACCCGAAAGATATGGAGGTCTTTTAACATATTTTTAGTTTGTAGTATTTTGTGTTTGTTTAAGAGATCTGCACTCCAACCAACGTTTTAATTCGTTAACAGAATGGTCCTCTAAACTTAAATTTTCTTTTAACATTGCCCCGGGTACATCTCTAGGTAAAAGCACTATAGAATCCATGTCTAACTGATACTAGACTAGAAAGATTGTAAAATGTTTAACTCTTCTCGAGGATATTTGCAATAATAAAAGCAGATCAGAGTAACATAAATCACTAACAGATAAAGTTAGAATAAAAAATCAGTAATACAAAAACACGAAGCCAAACAATGCTAAATAATAACAGGACAATATCTAATGATACGTGTATGTGTTGACAGCTGACATTTAGTTTTTCGTCAACTGTAAGAAGTAAAATACTACAAACTAAAAATATGTTAAAAGACCTCCATATCTTTCGGGTACAACACGGGTGATAAAGGGGCCCAAAATACATAAGAAAAACCAAAAATATATTGGAAAAACTGCTTCCTTATGCGACTAACCTTTTTCAGTATTTTTTGCTCGTTAATTTGGCAACATTTCCCTTTTATAGAACCTTAGAACAAAAAGAAATAGGAAGGAGTATATGCAAAATGACCTTGAGTCCAGAAAGGAGCTTGCATATGGCGGCAAATTGTCAGTTTTAATTTCCGTTTCCAGTGACGTACCGTAAAAAAATTAAATTTATATTAGGGTTTTTATTTTTATTAAATTCCAACCAATCAAGTATGTGAATATATTTAGTGTTGTAAATCATTTTGTGTTTATAAAAACCGAATGATACGCCTATGCGCTAATTTTTGACATTTATATGCAAATATTGCTTTGACAGCATACTGTAAACATAAACAATGAGTCATACAAGGAGCTTCAAGATGGCCGACTTCCGTCGCAAATTTTTCGTACAGCTAATATATGACAGACTCCTTCCTGTTTCTTTTTGTTCTGAGTATAGAACTCATCCATTGCCAAGCATCGTTCCCAACTTTCAAATTCAAAGTTCCATTCAATAAATCAATATAAAATACTTAAATTTGTTTACATAAAGTTGGTAGCCGTGATTGACAAGTCGCGTAGTTGCCGTTGTCACCGATTAGTATATTTAGTTTTGTATTTTTGTCATTTTGTTTGTGGTTTTTGTGTTATTCTTTCTTGTTGTTATTTTGAAATATAAAAAAACTGTTCTTTTAATAACAAAAACAGTGTAATAAGTGAAAAAATACCAAAACAACTAAATAGTCGCTGCAAAAAACTGGTAGAGCTTCTTTGATAAATTTTTTGATAGAGAACGAGACAATGGTGGCCCTTTCATATATACCTGTTGCTGCTATTCTAGAGGTTAGTAAAAAGTTTTAAACAGGAGTGAAAGCTAAAGTAAGACCAAAATTGTAAGGGTAAAAGGGTAATTGAAGACCTAAAGAAAATGAATATAACGAAATGGAAGGAGAAAATAAAGAAAATAAGAGTGGAGAGCAATAGCAGAAAAAAGCAAAGGGATACAATAATCTGTAAATAACGTAAGAAGTATTTATATTAAATTTTTCCTATGCTTTTATGATTTCTGTGGTATAATTTTCCTCGGGGAGGAAAATGTTTTAATTTGCACTATATTTTAATTAAAAAGTTGAAAATTAAAATCTAGTAAAACCGCAAAGACTTCTAGTTGAAAACTAAAGTTTAAAAACTGAAATTAACCATCAACGTCAATATATTGACAAGGGTTATAATTAGCATGCAAGCGCAAAAAAATTTAACTCCAGAAGTTTTGCGTAGTTTACAGAAAATAAAAACTCCACTTATTACCCGCAGCTTTATTGAAATAAATGTGTCCCTTTCAATTGAAGTATGTAGCCGTTTTTATGTCAAAGGTTTTAAGTGTATAAAAAAATTAATTTACGTTCCTACGATGTTACATTTAAAATACACTGCTCAACAATTGAAGTGGTAATTTTTTAAATTTCAGAAAATTACGTACAAAAATAATATTTTAAAGTTAGGTCAAGACATGCAAGTTGCAGGTACTTTTTCCATACGACTTTCAACAAATCAGTTAATTAGTTGGAATTATAAAAGTTAAATTTTGTGATAAAATTAATAAAACTAGCGTATTTTTATTTGCCTCGACAGACATATACTTTATGTGTACTTACTTCGAAATTAACATCAGTTAAGTAAAATTAACTTCTAATGAAAAAACATTTAAATCTTACTAATTAAAAGTAAAAAACTAACCCAAACTTTTTAGCAGTATTTGCCACTGTTTACTAGTAAACACTGTATACGAGAAGATCGTCATGAATAAATTACTTTTCAAAAGTTTGTAATTTGAATCTTGAAGAAGTTGAAATCTCACTCAGAAATAAGACAAATAACGTTTAACAATCTAGTGTTTCCATATTGTACGAAATTTTCTCCCTATTTAGAAATGCTTAAAATAAATTGAATCTTTGTTTCTCATAAAATAGTTGTAAATACTGTTGAATGAACCTTGTAATAAAAAAATATTGCATCAGTAGTATTTTAGGATATTTTTAATATTAAGTTTAGTTTTTGGGGCAGTCTGTATATATGCCAACTTAAAAGATATTTGTGGTTTCTTGTCATGGATAAAAAACGATTGGAATTTCTTACAGACTTTTTTTCAAGTGTTACTTTTAAGCGAAAATTTAAATTTATTTTGTTAATATGGATGTGCTTGAACGTTTAACAAGACATGCGACTAATAAAGAAGCCCCTAGAATAATTGAGCTGATAGAAGATGGTCGCAGTCAAAGATACGTCGCTGACGTTATGGAGTCTTTAATCGCTACCAAGAAACCGGACAGCTATCCAGAAGGCTAGTTCAAAGGCCGCAGAAGGGTAACTTCGGCTATAGATGACCGTTATTTGAGGTTATCGGGGTAAAGAATTAGACATACCACCGCTAGAACGCTGCCAGAAGATCTATTGGCTACCCGTCATGTTCGAATAAGCCTAAATTAGAAACCAGATAACAATTTCACATTCTTAGCATATTCTAAGGATATACTTTTTGAGAAGAAGTATATGCTAAGAACGTGCGATATTTTCATTTAGAACGTACTAAGAATATCCTTAGTACATGTTACGGAGCGCCCTATCCACATTCTAAGTACATGCTGAGAATGTGCGTCAGTATGTGAATAGAATTTTCTGCCTTTTTGTGAGCTTATTATTCTTTCTCTAGACTTAACCAGCCACGATTTTATGACAGCAATTGTATCCTGTTCTTTAGACTCTATAAACTGAACTTTCATAGATTCTAAAACAAAAAATAGATAATCCAGATACTTGAATAACAATATTTTGGAATATATACATAATAAATTGAAAAATAATAATTTACATACCAAGATTACATTTGGGTAATCTTAAGCTCTTAAATGGTCTTTTTAATCTGGCTCCATCCCAGGAAAATAGAAGAGCTACCTCATCTGTAAGCAGCCTGTATAAAATTTTCCGTACACTCTGCCCTACATTGCCACCGCCAATCCTTGATAAGTCTACTATATAAAAAACATTTGTATTGTTTTAAATTTTCTTGTACAGCCAATCAAATGATGTGTACATAATTTTAAGTACGTCCTATGAACATTCCTTTTAGAATATTCTGTGACGGATCTTAAGATCTCCGTAGGACATACTAAGGACATTTTTGATGTTATGTGGGAGGCTTAGAGAGGCAGGTTTACGAGCCAGAGTGCCAACTAGAGGTCCACGCCTTATCAGCAACATCGGATGAATCAACAGCACGTTCAGGTTAATTTTTGTCAAACTGAAAGCTTTGGTGGTGGCTCTATCATAATAATACAGACGTTTGATATGGGATTTTGGATAGTAGTCTCACTCTTTGAAATTCGCTAATTTCCTCTGCATAGCAGCGCAATAAAGTTAGTTATATTTTTAGGCGATAAGTTGTTTGAAGAGGGCTTTATGGATTGACCCATTAAACTGGAGAGTACTATTCAATTTAGGACTTTGTCATTTGGCGACTATGCAACCCGCATCAGCTTTTAACTTCACTTGTGCGGCTGTGAATCTCAGATCAGACGTAGCTGATTCATTTACAATTTTAGGAGGTGAGAAAAAATTAAAATAATATTACATAATCTCAAAATCAAACTTAACTCTTAGTTATAATATAACTCAAACTAAAAAAGGTTCAAAGGAAACTCAAAGTCTATCCCACAACTGTTTTATTAATTGTTGCAACTAGTTTCGGTCATCTTAAGAGTACAATATATAAGTTAAACTAACCTAACCTAACCTAACCCAAAAATGAGAGTAGCTTATACGTTTGAACTGTTAGAGAATTAAATTTTTGAAGGAGTTTTAAAGGGAAACTTAGGAGAGTGCATGAGGCATAATTTAATGTGGAAATTTTTGGGAACACATGAGGTTCCAAGGGTAGAAACTCATCATTACCATGTAGATGGAATTTCTTAAAAGGAACTTCCAAACAGGAAAATATTCCACTAAAAACAAATAGAAGAATTATGAGTGTGAAACTCATAATTTAAATCCGTCAACCAAATGGGATGCCATTTTTGAAAATCTTCTTGAGTTTCCTTTGAACCTTTTGTGTTTCAACCCACATTTGAGATATGATAGCTTACAAGATTTAATAACTCAAACTATTCCTTGATGATAATAGTGAGTCTATTCAAATGATCACCCCGGGTCATCTAGCTACCCTTGCCCTGTCGTTTAATCCGCCTGGAGGGCGAGTAATTGTATAGGTATAAAGTATCTCCATTTGAAGGAGTATACTGAGTGCTTTTCTTGCGTTTTTGCAAGTATCTAAGGTACCTCCTTATTTTCAGTAATTTATTCTATAATATTCTCTCCCTCCATCTTCGTTCTTTGCGGTGTAAAAATCTCCACTCTTGATATGTTCGACGTACTACCACATTTCTGCAATTTAAACTCCCTTATCTCAAACTACGTCTATTTCAAACTTTACATTTGTTTAACTTGCCCGAGAAATGCAGAACATTCCTCATTAGTCGGTTCATTCCCGTTAGTGAAAGGAATAATAAAACTTCTGTTAGTAATGGGAATAATACAGTCAAGTTAAACTCAACTCCAATACGCACGTTATCCGTTTGACTAACTGCCAAAAGAATTCTTCAGCCTCGCTACTGTATCGATAAAGACAAAGACAGTCGCTCGATAAAATCACAAACAATCGTACCTGAATTTTCCACCCTAGCAATTACACGGTTTCACATACTTCTTACTTCCTGATTTTCAACCCTTTAGTCTTGTAGAGGATATTAATATCATATCAGTGCTTTTAAATTATTCATTTTCAAAATATCATAATTCATTGAATGTTTTCTACGGTAAAATTTTGTATTCATGCGGTAATTTTTAATGTATTGTTACATTTAAATGTTCGATACTAGTATAATGAGTATAATATCAACAGAAGTTGTTTAATATTAACTTAATCAAATAACTTATATTATACAGGGTGAGTCATAACTATTGGGACATAGACTAAGGACAGGTTATTTGGACCAAAATATGGCTATTGGGCCAAATATGCCTTAAAATAATGTTGCTGAGAAAAAAGATACAGGGTGTTAAAGTTAATTCTTGTTTTTCGTTTTTTGCTAATAGTTTCCCTGTATATTTATAAATTGATATCAAAATTGGCACAGAGGCATAATCTTAGACAAGAAATAGTATTTTATTTACAATTTTACGGTTTGTCATAGAGGGCGGCACGTGGATAATTCCTAATGATCAAATTGAGTCTAAACTTTTTCTGATGAAATTTTTTAGTAATTTTTATTAGAAAATATGATGTAAACATCATTTTTACGTAAAATTGTTACTCTTGTTTAAACATGATAATTTCAACCGTTTTCGATAAATACGCAGTCGAACTGCTTAGAGTCTTAAAAAAGGATTTCAAATATTAATTCATTTATGAAAAGTATGCTTTGGACTGTTAGATAATTGTTGTTGGTAAATGTCATTTGTTCAGAGTAAATTATTTTTGATGTGACAGTGTAGTGTAATGTTGCATTTTTTAAAAGTAATCATTGCTCTTTTTGATTGAAATGCCTCGTCACAATCATTTTACTAATGAAGAAATGCGAAATATGATTTGCGTATACGCAAAAGAAAATTTTTGCGGTCGCTCGGCAGCCAGAAGGTATGGAATGTTATACGCAAACAGAAGGCAACCAAATCACAAAACTTTGCAAGATTATATCGTAGTTTAGGTGAAACTGGGTCATTTCACACTAAAAATCGGGGTGGTCGACTGAAACAAATCACACCTAATCAAGAAGATGAACTTTTGGTTCGAGTAGATGAAAATCCTGAAATAAGTTCACGACATCTATCAGCAGCAACAGGAGTAAGTCAGTCGTCTATAATTAGAATTCTAAAAAAAGAGAACCTCCATCCTTATCACTTCACTCCTGTTCAAAATTTACTTCCAACAGATCTTCCACGACGGTTACAGTTTTGCCAACGTATTCTGAATAAACATCGCAATGACAGACACTTTATTAAGAATATTATGTTCACCGACGAAGCAACTTTTACCAGATGAGGGGTTTTTAATTGGCGAAATAGTCGTTATTGGGAAGAAGAAAACCCGCATGCTATTAAAGCTAGACATTTTCAGCATGAGTTTAAATTGAATATTTGGTGTGGCATTATAGGCGACCAACTACTGGGGCCTTATGTTCTTCCTTCGAATTTAAATGGAGATTCTTATTCTTTTTGGAAAATACTCTTAGTGATATTTTATATGATCTGTCACTGGATGTAAGAAGAAAAATGTGGTTTATGCAGGATGGAGCGCCACCTCATTTTTCATTAGCTGTTAGAAATCATCTTAATGACGTATTTCCTCAACGATGGATTGGCAGAGGCAGTGATTTTCAATGGCCACCAAGAAGTCCTGAGTACAACCCGCTAGATTTTTATTTTTGGGGACATATGAAGTCCTTAGTTTATGCCAATGAAATTAATGCACGAGACGAACTTTGGAGATACATTCAAAATGCAGCTAATCTTATAAGGGGACAGAATAACATTTTTTTAACGTCCGAAAATCCTTTATAAAAAGAATTAGAAAAGGCATAGAAATCGGAGGAGACCATGTAGAACATTTAGTTTGAGTTTTTGTGAGTTCTTTTAAGTTAAAGTGTGTTTAGTTTTGATTTATCGTCAAAACGGAAACCTTACGTGTTAGTTGCAACTTTGTTTATTAGTTTGGTATTTGATAGTGGAATTGTAAATAAAATACTATTTCTTGTCTAAGATTATGCCTCTGTGCCAATTTTGATATCAATTTATAAATATACAGGAAAACTATTAGCAAAAAACGAAAAACAAGAATTAACTTTAACACCCTGTATCTTTTTTCTCAGCAACATTATATTAAGGCATATTTGGCCCAATAGCCATATTTTGGTCCAAATAACCTGTCCTTATTTTTTATTGTGTAATGTATCAATATTATATTTTGTTCATAAACATGTTATTTAAACCTACCAGAAATTTCGCGAAATTAAGTATATAATGTGTAAAAAGAAGACAGATGTATTGTGAGCTAGAAAGATCGACAGTAGACGAAGTGAGTATGTCTAGTTATATATAGGAAAGAGAGAGATGCACATAGTATTCTAGAAATGACTAATTCATAGAACCATAAAAGAAGTTTCTGGAAGGTTAGAAACCTATAAAAGGACTTGAGCAGAGGTTGTTGGGTAGTATATGACTTTAAGTGAACCATAGAAGATCAGTAATAACAATGAAACATAATCTTCATTATTTAATTCTATTCTTGCCATAATTTTATTATTTTTTAATGGAACAAAACAATGTTATCGTATGACAACCGAAAAAGTAACAATAATGACAACCAAATTATAACGCAGAAATTCCAAAGCCATCTACTCAAAAATCAAAAACTGAAAAGATGATACAGGGAAGTAAAAAAAATATTTTTTGAATTTGGTAACTATTTTGTTAATTGTTTAAATTAAAAAATTTCTTTTGAAATGTTTCATTTTCTCTATTTCCTTTTCAAAACAAAATTGATTTTAATCGAAGACTAAACAACAATAATAAAACAAAGCCAAATAAAGTTGCATTGTAACCGAAAATAGTAAAGTATCTAATATCTCAAAAATATTAGGAATTGATATAGGGATGTAAATAGGAACTTACCTTATTTTTTTATAAGGAATTAAATTAAAATAAAAAAATATGGGTTGCTATTTGAAATAAGGAAGATACCTTCGTTTTTTTTAATTTAAAATTTAACTCAATAGTGTGATCACCCTGTATAATATTTTTTTAAATACACTTTATTTACTTACAATTGAAGATCTTAAATGCAAAATAATACATTTACTTTTTAATTTAAATAATTTAGGTATTGAAAAAACCATCATTTTATTAAGCGTGATTTCTGTCAAAATTTTTGGAACAACATTAAATTTCTCCTAAACGGTTAATTTTAGATACAAAGTACCTTTCATAAACTAACACTTAAATTTAACGAACTAACCAAAAATAAGAAAATAAATAGGGTGTTGCATTTAAAATAGTGAAGTTGGTGTCGGTTTCCGGTATAACCGGAAGTGCGATCAAATTGAAAATATTTTAGTTAAACTCAGAAGTATCAAAAACCCCTGTATACCAAATTTCATTAATCTCGCGTTTTTCCTTCCCCATAAACTTCTAGGTGGCACTCGTAGGATACCCTGTATATTTAAAACAGTCAAAATATATGACATACATAAAAAATACTCTTTTTACTAATTGACCAATACAACCTACTTTATATATAAATACTAGTTAAAATATTACACTTTTTTTAAAAAGTGTATACTCCTATATCAATCATGGAATTTAAAAAGCACTGTTGTCGGATTGAATAATTTATTTTTATCATCAAGTAATTTTAAGAAAAGTGTAATTATTTCTCAAAAAAAAGTAAATGACGAAGAAAATTATATAAAAAATCAATATAAATTGACAGTTGAAATTAGGTTAGGTTAGGTTAGTTTAAATTATCTTAGGTTAGACTAAAATAGCTTGGGTTAGACTAAATTATCTTGGGTTAGACTAAATTAGCTTGGGTTAGACTAAAATAGCTTGAGTTAGTTTAAATTAGTTTAAATAAGCTTAACATTTGACATTTTTGCAGCTAAAAATGACATTTGACAGTTAAAAATGTGCTGCGAACCTCGCTTCGCTCGGCACGCAGTGGTTTTATGACATTTGACAGCTAAAATGACATTTGACAGATAAAAATGGCAGTTGACAACTAAAAATGACAGTTGACAGCTAAAAAATTACAGTTGACAGCTAAAAAAGACAGTTGACAGCACAAAATGACAGTTGACAGTTGAAAAATGACATTTGACAGTTAAAATTAACATTTTACAGTTCAAAGTGGCAATTGACAGTTGAAAAATGACAGTTGACAGTTAAAATTGTGCTGCGAACCTCGCTTCGCTCGGCACGCAGTAGTTTTATGAAATTTGACAGCTAAAATGACATTTGACAGATAAAAATGGCAGTTGACAACTAAAAATGACAGTTGACAGATAAAAATGGCAGTTGACAACTAAAAATGACAGTTGACAGCTAAAAAATGACAGTTGACAGCTAAAATTATATGGCACGCATAAAAAATACTTGAAGTTGAAATTAGGTTAGGTTAGGTTGGTTTAAATTATCTTAGGTTAGACTAAAATAGCTTGGGTTAGACTAAATTATCTTGGGTTAGACTAAATTAGCTTGGGTTAGACTAAAATAGTTTGGGTTAGTTTAAATTAGTTTAAATAAGCTTAACATTTGACATTTTTGCAGCTAAAATTGACATTTGACAGTTAAAAATGTGCTGCGAACCTCGCTTCGCTCGGCACGCAGTGGTTTTATGACATTTGACAGCTAAAATGACATTTGACAGATAAAAATGGCAGTTGACAACTAAAAATGACAGTTGACAGCTAAAAATATATGACACGCATAAAAAATACTTTTTTTACTAATTGACCAATACAACCTACTTTATATATAAATATGTAAGTAAATTGCCAACCAATCAAATTGTTAAAATTATTTCCAACATAAAATCCATTCAAGTAGGTAGGAATTATTTCAATTGCTTCTATTTTTAGTTATTTTGTTGGAACTGAGAGATGCAGAAAATGCATTTAAAGCTTTTCGATTGGCACTGAGTTTAAGCCCAGAAGATGTCTATATCGTTGTTAATATGGCTTTGAGTGGATTTTTGATTGGTAGCGATGAGGAGGCAATTGGCTTGATGGAAAGATATAAGAGATTGAAGGAAAACGATGCCGTTTGCGCAAACGAGGTAAGTTAATTTATTCACAACGTTGGCGTAAAATCTTATAAAACTACAGCAAAGACGAAATATTTGAAGCGATTATTTTTTATTTTTATTTACTTACTGAGTTACGCAATAAACTGTTATTTAGTGTTTTATATCCCATTTGAAGTAACAAAATTGTTTTTTAACAGAAATTTCTCAAACAAACAAATTTATTTTAATATTTTTTCTTTATAGTGTGGAAAATCCTAATGGAATAAATTCGGTTACTGTACATAGGTATTTGTAGAAAATCCCGAAATTGACATTCTTTAAAGTGAAAATTTGATCCCTACCTTCATCCCCATTTGAGTGACAGTTACAACCCCCAATTTTTTAAATGGGAATTATGTGATTACCCTTTGAAAAATCTTTACATTCTCTATTTAAAAATTGTTTTTAAATTTATTACGAATATTAACAAAAAAAATAAAATATATGATATACAGGGTGGTCCTTAAGTAATTGTACAAAAAGAAACAGTAGATTCTACACTCTAAAATATTACGATTTAACCCAACTTACTTTAATAAAATGTTGATATTAAGAAAGATATAGGGTGGTAAAGTTGAAAATTAAAATTTAATTTTTCGCCATAACTTTCATGTTTATGGAGATTTATTTACAAAAATTTATAAGTGGAGGTTTTGAGTATGAGGAATTATAATTTGATGCATAATTTTGATGTATCTCATAGAGGACGCCACATATGCCACATATTTGACATAAATTTGCGCTTAACTTTTTTGCTCTTCGACTTAACAATATTTTTCTGATAAAATATGAAAGATACGGTATTTCAACAAAAAAAAGGTGTACTTGTTAATAACTTCAAAACTGAACAGTTTTCGAGATAATCGAATTTTACAAATCAGCTGCATAACTCCGTGTAACGCAATTATTCCAGGCAACGAATGAAAAATAGAAAAAAACATCAATAATTATAAATTTTGGTGTGGAATATTTTCAACTAAAGTTGATAGTTTCCAAAACATTAAAGAAAAAATATGTTATTGGAATCAGCTACATAATAATTCTTAGTTGTGATATTTGTGCGTTAAAGCACTGAATACCTGATAAATGCTACTTAAATTTGAAGTCCAAATTAATTATAACTAATGATTTTTAAATTAGTTTAGATTGATTTGGTGCTGCGAACCTCGCTTCGCTCGGCACGCAGTGACTAATATTTAAAACAACCAAATTGAAACAAAATTGAGCTGGCAAAAATAGTTTTTAAATTAGTTAACATAGATTTGAAAATTAACTGCTAAACTTAATTATTTTACTAGTGAAGTGCGTGATATATAATATGGGGTACCACAAAGTTCTATTTTAGGTCCTGTGCTATTCAATCTGTATATATAGTTGGTGCAAAACAAAATTTGATTCACGTCTCTAATTTCGTCTTAATCGCCAAGCGATTCCCAACATTCAAATTAAATGTTCCATTCAATCAATATAAAATACTTAAAGTTGGTAGCCGTGATTGACAAGTCGCGTCGTTGCCGTTGTCACCGATTAGTATATATTTAGTTTTGTATTTGTCATTTTGTTTGTGGTTTTTGTGTTTTTGTGTAAAAGCAAATATTATTATACTCTTTATTTTATTAAACCCATATACCCAAAAGGAAAAAAAATATAAAAATTATGTTGGTACTTTGTTTGATGTCACTTTAAATAAGTTGTTTTGGATAGTTTTATTCGAATCGATCTTTAAAACTTGTAAACTTAAAAAAATCCGGCAACACTGTCAATACGTGTCGACGTAAAATTATGATGACGTGTATCAAATTTTGTTATGAAAATAGAGAGTACTTAGATGGAATATTATAGTATATAGTAGTAAATGATGTTATCTTCGGATATTATATATTATTTATTGCAAGGCGATTTAATAGTTATTATTTTATATGAAATGTATTTGATAGGAACTGCACATACAAGTGTTAAGTCATTTAGGTGCGTTATACTCATTAATAATTATATACTACTATCTAAAATTAACATGTAATTTTTTTACCAATGTTTATTTTAAGATTTAATAAAGCAGTCACGGAACGAAAGAAGACAGCGATATAATGAACGTTTCATGGCACCAACCATGGTTATAGAGCCAATAATTGTACCATTTTTTGGTGCAATAGGTGAACAATTTGTCTTTATCGACGATAATGCGCGTCCGCACCATGAGACAATTGTTAATAATTGAATATCACGGTTTTATAAAAATGAACTGGCCACCACTATGAATTGTGTAAACTGCAGATACCATATCACTTTATCAGAATAGAAGGAGGAGTCAACAAAAGTCTAAAAACATTTGATTCAAACAAGAGATATCAATTAGATGGCCAAACTCAGAATATGTTTATACTGATGGGTCAAAAATAAAGAATAATGTTGGCTGTGCATGTCGATCTATACTGCGGAGCTGGTCGCTATTTTGCGAGCGCTATACTATATAAACTACCATATTAAATCAAATTTTGTCATTGTGACTGATAGCAAGAGCTCCATAGAAGCTATCAATAAAAGATTATCAAGTAAAATGCCTCATGTAATTGTTAAGATACTAGAACTTATTGAAACGTTAAATAAGAGAGGAAAAATGGTTACTTTGGTCTGTTTAAAGGGACATAACGGCATTGAAGGCAATGAAAGAGTCGACGAGTTAGCCAAAGCATCCACAAGGCAAGGGGAACAAATGGAAGAACAACTTATGCCAACATCAGATCTACGACAAACCTTTAAGGAAGAACAGTTTCAAAGAAGGCAAGAACAATACTCGGCCTGTACAAAGGGTATCCAATTTCTAGGTATACAACCGATAATATATAAAAAACTCTGGTTCACTGATATATCAAATCGCCATATCATTAAAAGCATGAATAGGTTAAGAAGTAAGCATAGATTATATCCAGAATACCAGTTTAGAATAGGATTGGTAGAATCTCCAAATTGTACCTGCGGCGAATTAGGTACTTTGCAGCACATCATCTTTAATTGTGTAACGCATAAACAGCTGAATGCAGAACTGTATAGCAATATCCAGAGAGCAGGAGCGGCACTCCCCACCAAGCTTGATACACTTTTGGCCACACGGAATATAATTATGTATGTAATAATTTATAATCAATAGACGCTTTAGTACTAACACTAATACTAACTATTTAGATAAAAGATAAAATTGTAAGACTAAACCAAAAATAAAGATGTAAAAACTAACAATGAGCTGGCCAATTGATCTGAGATCAAGGCATGTTCAGCCGAAATGTCTAGACAATTATACCGACTCGAATTTTTGCAATTTAAAAACAATAACGTTTTTGGATAGAGAATGAAAAGACCTTTCAAACGATATATCACAAGCCCATACATCCCATTTAAAAAATTAGATGTTGTAAATGTCACGCTTACGTTAAATCAAATTCATGTAAGAAATTCATTTCTTAGTTGAAAGCTGGGCATCTTTTTTGGTTTTAATTTAAATTTTAATTTCTTCTAATAAACTATTTTTTTTATTTTAGTTGATTCATTTGGCAGATCGATTAATTAGTCACTTGAACGCTCGTGCTGCGAACAAAGAATTAAATGATCAGTTTGTACGTGACGATGATACCAAAAGTTGAAAATCCTATGCGTCGACACAATAGAGCATTCAGTCTCTACATTAGACAGTTTTTATTTTGTATTAAATTTTTATCTTTCAATTTTCTATGTAGGTATTACAGTTTAAGGCTGGGCATTGGGAGTGAGAAAACGTCCCTAAAAAGAGAGCGAATAAGTGTACCCGAGAGGTGCTGCCTCTTGCAATGACCTTACGCGATAAACGAAATAATATTATATTCATTCTTGGAGTATATCAGTTTCCTTTAAAAATTTCAGGGCTGGATTAATTTTAAAACAAACATGTTTGATTTTGTTAAATATGAATTGGCTATTTGTATTTACATTAAACGATATTAATTTATAGATTTTACACAATATTTTTATTTATATATGTTTTTTTTCTCAAATCAAAATTATAAATAGAATATTCATTGGGGTATTATTTTTAAAAAGGCAATCATTCAAGTTTTTTCAAGTGTAAAATGTTATCATTTGTTTATCTTAACTAAGCAATAACGAGTAGGTAAGGACCGAACAGCGAAGGAAATATTTATACTACATACCGGATGGTCATTAAAAACTCACGATATACATATTAATATATGGCAATATTTTGAAAAGCTGTTTAAAAGGGAAAAAAGAAAAAAACAAAAATTAAAATTTACCAAAAAGCAGTTGAGCGGATTATTTTAAAAATCTTAAGTGTTTAAATATATTCGGTTACCATTACCTATACATATTCATAAAAAAACTGAAATAGGTTCCAAAAGTTCAAAGTAACGAACTGGAAAAACTAAAATGGTCAAAAATTCGATTAACAAGTTTTTTAGTAAAGAAATTTAAGAAAATGATGCATAAACTTAAAATAAATGTGTAGCAGCAGTAACTACCAGTTCATTTTAAAAAATTAAAAGGAACTAAGTTTTACCTTTTAAATGGATTAAAAAAATTACACGATTAATAGATCCACTAAGAAC
Organism: Ophraella communa; assembly: GCA_035357415.1. Taxonomy (NCBI): domain Eukaryota; kingdom Metazoa; phylum Arthropoda; class Insecta; order Coleoptera; family Chrysomelidae; genus Ophraella; species Ophraella communa. The sequence goes on from CM068995.1 coordinate 2,586,323, forward strand.
TAATATTAGACCTTTTTATGTTTTTTTTTACTTATTAATCCAAAAATCTAGTAAAGGACTCCAGTAAAACTCCACTAGTAAAAACATCGTTCAAAGATATTCTAAGATATATTCTATGGACGATAGTGGCGATATTTTGCTTAATATAACATGGAAAGTCATTGAAAAATATTGAAGGGAAAAACTTACGAAAATATTTCTCCTATTATAAAAATTGATCAACGGATTATAGGAACTAGATATCAGAGAAAGGAAATGCACTGGTTTATGTTGGTGGATATTTTTTACGTAGATGTCTCTGTAACATTCATGTCAAACTTGTTTACAATATTGTTCATCATCCGAAATAGACAATTCTACTTCATTTTGTGAACTCAAAGCTTACAGTCACAGTAAAAATATTTTTGATGGCTTAACAGTACCTCCCAATAATTTTTCAGAGTATTTAATAAAATCAGAGAATATGTTTGTTTTGAATTTTAATAATTATTGTATACAGGATGGTATAGGAAACATATTTTTTAAAGATTTTTCCAATGCAGAATTCTTCCTCCCATATGGCAATAAAGATTATTTACTTTCATTGTTTACAAGAGTTCGAATCTACTATACAATCAAATTTGTAAACCGACAAATAAAAGATCAACCTTTAAATAAAGAACATCCGAAATATAAAATTTTGCAAAATATGTAATAATTGAAAACAATGATAATAGTAAGAGTTTGAGATTATGGATGTCGATATAATTTGTTTTTATGAAATAATTGAAGATTTTATTGCACGAAAATTGTTACTTTATTTTAGAATAGAGTAAGCAAATCTACCTGAGTTTTATTACTGTGTTCGAGTACCCTTATTCTTACTACAAAGATAAACCCTTACAAGGTTTGCAACATGTTTACCAAATGTTAAAATAAATGGAAACTTTCACTTTTTCAATCAAAATAATCTTAACTATAAATAATATAATATTTTAACAGAGATAAACTATTGTACATGAAATCAACATATTTCAACATAAGCAAATAAAGAGCCTTAAACATTGTGTCTTTTCTCTGAATTCCCTTTTTAAGTATTTTACCCTTTTACCTGTCCCAATTTAAGCAATCAGGTATTAATGTTAGTTATTACAACGAAAAGTTTCTTCATTGTTGTTATTAGAATATTATATGTAATAATCGCAATAAAAGATAATACAAAAATATAAATAATTAATGTGATCAAAACACCCCACGCTTAACCCTCGTAGACACACTTTCGAATAAACATACCCCATTGACCCTCGTATAACGTATTTTTGCTATTGTACCGATGATTTACGGCCGCTCACAAAAAAGCGACAGATTTTACTACATCAAAGGAGTTACCAGACTTGTTAGAATATCTTTGGACCATGGTAAAAATACTTATAGAGGATTAAAATTTGACAGGAAAAAATTGCAGGTACTTTACTTTGTTAGAATGAAATGGATCTCTGGCACAAGTGTCTTTCTGTTCGTTATTATAAAATCTATCTTCTACGGTGTTTCAGAACAAGCAAAACTTTTTATCAAGAATGACATTTTTCACTAAAACTAATAGGTATTTAAACATTTTTCACCTATAGGATACCCCATCCGTGGACACGCTGTATATTAGTATTAATATATTGGTATATTAAATTAAATAAAGATTTGATAAATTCCTAATGCGGACCTGATAAATAAGATTTAATAGATGTTTTATCACAACGCCCTCAATTAGACAATGCTCACACTAATTTGGGAATAATTTTTTAAGATTCCTTTTATTGTGATAAAAGAGTTGCCTAAATTTGTAAAAAAATGGCAACATTTCTGATTTCTTAAAAATTACTTTCAAAGAGCTTTTAAGGAAAAAAACGAATTTATTGTCATTTTTAAAAACACTGACTTATGAGTAGATATACCATCTATTCAAAGAAGAAATATTTTTAAAATCATATCACGTTTAAGTGAGATATTAATCATTTTATGAAATGTAAAAATAGACATATTTCGGGAATTTTTTCTGGATGATTCCTTGTATTCTCAAGCTTCAAAATTCTTTATTGAATAACTTTATATATCTAGTATACTACAGATTTTTTTCAATTTTCATTGCCTTATAGTTTTTGCTGAAAGCTCTTTGAAAGGATGTCGCGTTTGCCTATATTAAATACACTGCCAATGCCCGGCCTTAACATTTTATTGTATTATACACGAGGGTTGTCTAAGTACTAATTTGTACTTAAATGAAATATTAAGGAATTAAAACGTAATTTAGTTTAGTTAGGTACCTACCTTCATTTGGATCCTTAAAATGTTTACTCGAAACGATTGAATCACGAAAACTATTATTGGAATTACTCGAGCATGAAATAAACATACGATGTAATTAAATATCTTCAGATAGTGGAAACTTCATCAAGACTCAAACGGCTAAGAACGTAACTATGTAATATACAGTAGGTACATAAAAGGAGATATGCTTTTGTCTTAATACAATAATAAAAGTTGGAGAACTTTTTTTTATTCATAAAATAAATAAATCAAAGTAAATTATATTTGAATAAATGCATTAGGAACACTGGCTAAATATTAATAATAATAATAATAATAATAATAGTTTATTTCATTACTCTCCAGGCAAAAATACAGCATAAGTAGGTACAACAGAAAAACAAATAAAAAAATAAAAAAATACAAAAATACATATACGAGCATTTAGAATTTTACAATATAAATTACAATACATAAATTTCTTCCTACCTATACCTGTAAGAGATAAATACATAAATACTACCTAGATGTAACGAAAAAGGAGCACCCAAACAGTTAAAAACTGATACTAGTGGGAACCCCTAATCTTATAAACAAAAAAAAAATATATCATTGGCCCCGTTGCTCCGTCTCGACTATACACAAAAAAAAATATATAATAATAAGATAAAACTTCTGCAAGCTCGTTAACATCAGAAATATCATTATCACATGAAAAAAAGAAAAAAGAAAAAGAGAATCCCTTACTTCTCTGCAAAAATTAAATTTGTATACTTCTTTTTAAAATCAGACACTTTAAGTTTTCTTATATTCTCTGGAATACTATTGTATAATGAATAAATGTTAAATGTAAAAGACCGCTTGAATATACTAGTGTGATGTAATGGTGGAGATATGGTACTTCGACTTCTAATATTAATGTTGTGAACATCAGATCTATAAATAATTTTTCTTTGTAAATATGGAGGCGTCTCAAGTGTAACAATTTTTTGAAACATAACAGCTGAATGAAGTTTTCGTCTACCACTCATATCTAACCAGTTGGCAGAAACCAATTTATGAGATATTCTATCAAACTTCCTAATACCGTATATAAACCTTAGACAAGAGTTCTGAACTCTTTGTATTCTCAACTCATCTGCTGCCTCTAAGCAAGGGCCATAGACAACATCACAATAATTAAAATGACTTAGAACTAATGAATCACATAATATAATTTTAATTCTTTCCGAAAGAATATGTCGATGTGGAAATAGCATTTTTAAATTACAATAGGATTTTTTTAAACATTTGTTAATTTGATTTTTAAACCTTAAATCAGTATCTAATTCCAAACCCAACCCAAATTTCTTGCATTTCTTGAAAACTGAATGTTTTTGTCATCAATGGAGATAAGCATTCTGTCTTCTATATGGTGACGATATTTCCCAAAAATAAGTAGCGAAGATTTTGTTGGATTAATAAGTAATTCGTGACGTTTAGAAAGCTCAGATAATGACCTAAGTTCCAAATTAATAATATCTTGAGCCAAGTCATATTCAAAGTGATTAAAACTATAACAAATTTGTGTATCATCAGCATACAAAAATGCTTTGCAATGTTTTAAACAATTAACAATATTACTCGCGTATATGGAGAATAAAATAGGGCCTAATATAGACCCCTGAGGAACACCTCTTTCGATAAGTTTAACATTTGACACTCCCACACTAGTTTCTACAAACTGGCTTCTGTTAGCAAGGTAACTCTGAATAAGCAATACTGATTGAGAATGAAAACCACAAAATTTCAGAACAGCCAATAATATTTTATGATTGATAGTATCAAAGGCTTTTGAATAATCCAATAATATAAGTGCCACAGTTTTGCCATTATCAATCTCCCTAAATAAATTATCAGTTATATCAAGTAATGCAGTTGTACAACTATAAGATTTTCTAAAACCTGATTGGGACTCTGGTAAAATTGGATATCTTTCGATATGAGTGTTAATTTGAATTTTCATAACTTTTTCTAAAACCTTAGATAAAACTGGCAAAATCGAAATTGGTCTTAAGTCATTTACCCCGGACACTTCATTTTTCTTTGGTAATGGAAGTACCTTAGATAACTTCCAAATGTCCGGAAAAACTGATTGAATCAAGCAAGAATTAATTATATGAGTCAAAACTGGCAATACAAAAGGACAACAGAGCATTATCATTTTGATATTTAATTCATCTGCGCCTACAGCATTACTTTTAATATCCAGAAGAATCTGATAAATATTAGTTTGATCAGTAGGTTTGAATGAGAAAAGAGATGAAAAATTAGTTTTGTAATTACTGTTGTAATACTCGATAAGCTCTGGATCAGGTTCGTTTTTATGTGGATAAACACACAAGAAATGATTATTTATCTCGTTTGGTTTATTAATTAAATTTGAAGGTAGAACTTTACTATTTGATTTATTACAAATATTCAAATTTTTCAGCCTACCCCACAAAGTTTTTAAATTGTGTTTGTAGTTATTAACGCAAAATTGAATATACGCTTTTTTCTCAACATTAATTGCATTAGTTGTAACATTTCGCAAAGTTTTATAATGGTTGAAATCACTAGTGACCTTAGTTTTTTTATATTTAGAAAAAGCTTTATTTCTTAACCTAATCATTTGTTTAATTGTGGTGAGCCTGTATTTGTAAAAAATTACACAACTATAGCTCGCTTTAGTAGGGGTACTTTAATAATGTCAAATAACAATAACTTTTCAGCAGTTACCAATTTCGATAACCTTTTGTCGGAAAAAATATTTGAATTTGTAACAGTACCTGTTAACATTTTAAGTACCTGGTATCCTAAATATTAAATTAAATTAGTACCGCGAGCTCCATCTTTCCAAAATAAAATAATGAATACGGTCTATATAATTATAATTGGAAGTTCAAAGTAGCTACGCTACGAGGTGTACTAATGAGTTGCCATTATCGGGTTCAAGAGGTTTTAATAATTATTCCCAGTCTCATTTCTTCTATTGGTTAACTGTCATATACAGATGAGAATTTCAACATATTTCATTATTATTCGAAGAATCTTTTTATGAAAGTTGGAATATAATACAGTAAATTAGAAGCATCTCTTTAATTTGAAGATTCAGTAAACTTGAACAGCTTGTAAACTTTAAGCTCTCGTATGGACGAGCATTTTTAACTGGATTATCTCTACAACTTGGGCAGATCATCCCTCCACTCGTGATCTTTCATAGTCTTTTGGAACCACCTAAACAGTGCCGTAGCGACCCCAAGGTGCGGCGAAGGATCGTCCACTATTGTTAACAGATAAGTTTGTTGTGGTATATCAAGTTTACTGTTCCCATATTTTTTTCTCTTTTACCTCCGTTTATATTTATATCTATCTATATCGTCAACTGTATTAGAATAAGTATTTTTAAAGAACTATATGCGGATTATTTTTTTGTAACGTATTCTCAACTTCATTCATTTTAGCACCAAGGAAATGTATTTATCTTTTATCTGTTGGTATATTTTCATTTTTATTTTTTTACTTCATAGACAGTTTTTTCTGACAACTTTCTGTCATCTTATGATACTTATTTAAATAACTCAGTTTAAAACAACTTTCTTCAGTAGTATCATAAAAAATAAAAAGATTTCAGTGGCGCCCTTATAATTTCTTAAAGAAACAAATATTGTACTATAGTCAGAGCTAATGAACTTACCCCTAGCCGAAGTATTTAACTATCATAATTTTTGCTGTGGCAACACTTTATAAATTTTGTTAATTATTGAAATATCTTTTACAACTAATTAAAGACGAAATTAAGATTAATGGTTGTTTTATTGTAAATTACATTTTTTCTTTTGGTATATTGTTATTTTTTCAAAAAAGTTAACTAAATATTTTTATAAATTCACTATCAACATTTAAATCATATCACAAATTGACGCCCAACGTCACAATATGGTTACAAATTTTCCATCGTTTTTAGTAAAATTTATAACCTTTATATTATTTGTATTTATAGAACACCAGACGCTAACGTGCAAAATTTACTAGGCTTACTTGAATCCTTGCCTGCAAAAAGCAGATTAATTTTATGTGGAGATTTTAACATTGAGTTTTCCAGTGTGTGTGCTGCTCAAGAAACAATTCGATCTATATTTGACTCTTTTGGTATTAACATGCAGAATAACCAAAACTAGTTCTAGTACTATTGACTATGTTGTGTCGTCACGAAGTACTATGGATTTAGAGGCACCTCGATCAGGTGGTTCGAGTCCTTTCTTATTGATAGACTGCAGCTTGTACGAGTTGATGAATTAAGGTCTTCATGCAAGCAAATAGAATATGGGGTTCCACAAGGTTCGGTATTGGGTCCTATATTGTTTTTGCTATTTATTAATGATATTGCTGACTTGAGCATCGGCGAAAAAATTTGTTTATTCGCAGACGACACTAGCTTTTCTTTGAGTCACCCGGATATCAACAAACTGCATAGAATCGTTTCACATGACTTAACCATCGTCAAATCATGGTGTGATTCTAACCCTATGTGTTTGAACGTTTCTAAGACGAAAGTTTTACCATACACATCTGCAATTCAACCTATTATGTTGAATAATTCTTCCACTATAGAGGTCGTTGACTCTGTGAGATTTTTGGGACTAGTCGTTGACAGCTCTCTAAAATGGGATGTACACATTGAAGCTTTGTCAAAAAAACTAAGCTCTTCTTGTTACGCACTGAGAACAATATCTAGGGAGCTTCACCTGTCAGCTTCCAAAACAGTCTATTTTGCTCTCTTCGAGTCACATCTCCGATATGCACTTCCTTTTTGGGGTACATGTTGCGAGTCTCAATTTGAACGTATTTTTAAATTACAAAAGAGAGCTGTTCGGTGTACGCTGAAACTAAGCAGTAAAACTCACTGTAGGTAATTCTTTAAAAAACATAAAATATTAACCACGAAGTAGAGGACAATTAATAAGCATCCACAAAGAAGGAGAAAGCGAAGAAGACATGCACGATTAAATCCTAATATACTAAAAAATGTTTTTATCCACGACAGTCCTAAGGGTGTCCAGGAGACACCCCTAGTTTGAGATTTGGGTAACCAAAAATTTGGTCTTTACTTCCAGTACAACTCTCTCATTTATCTTGGATCCATCTGTTTACCAAATCAGTGAACCCCCTTTTAGCTCTGGTTCGACTTCTACAAGTGCATGGCGGTTTCCTAAACCACTTCAAATTCCGTGTCAAAGTCAACCCTGACTGTCATGGGGTCCAATGATTGTTGCAAGGACGCTAGTGGAATTTCAAGGATCCTGTTTTAAGTGTTGTATCTATTGCAGCCTTTCTCTTTATGTAGTACTGCAAAGGAGGTAGGCCCAGCATTGCCTCTATAGGGTTTCTTTGGGACACGTTGTCATTGCCCCTGATTGCTTGTTGTATTTTGACCAACTTATAATTAAAGCATAGGTGACCCACAGAATATTTTCAGTTCCAAATATCCACTAAGGCTTTAGATATAATGGTTTTAAGTCAGTTGATACTGGTAAAATTTTGTTTTTATATTATTCCAAGTTGGAGCGGACAGTATCTCAGTGTCCTGGTAAACGGAATCGAAATTGTTTTACCTGGCTGATCTTAAGTTCTTTCTTCTGGCATCATTTCTTTAGGTTTAGAGCAGTTTGCATTAAGTATGTGATAATAATTTAACTACACAGTAAAATCGCAGAACAAATCGTGGATCTTGCACCAGGAAAACGCACCTGCCCATAACGCGCTGTCTGCGAAGCGTTATTTAGCCGCTAGAGGCATTCCAGTGCTCGAACACGCGCCGAGTTCGCCTGATTTAGCACCCTGTGACTTTTTCCTGTTTCCGAAGATCAAATCTGCCTTAACAGGAACCCGGTTCGAGTCGATGGAAGAGGTGAAGCGAAAATTCGCGAAGCTCCTAAATGCTCTTACAAAAGAAGACTTCTAGCATTGCTTTGACCAATGGAAAAAACGAATGGAACAGTGTGTGGCGAAGGAAGGGGAGTATATTGAAAGGGAGCATGCAATTGTAGAATAATTTTTAAAATAAAACTCTTTTTCATAAGCAGTTTCGTTATTTAATAGTCAGACCTCGTAGATGGCTTAAATGAATTAGTCGCAACTACAAAAAAAATCTATAACCTTTGTAGATACGATAAGTATATTATACATGTTCAAAATGACCTCTATTTTCTTGAATACACGTTATGTTCGTTTTAATAAGGAAACCCGATTGTACTTGGCCAGCTAGAAGTCCAGATCCTAGCCCTATTGACTTTTGCTTTTGGGGGGTTAAGAAAAAAAAGTGTATTTTGTACTGATAGAGGACGAACACCAGTTGAGGGGTAGCATAATTGAAGCTGGAAATTAATTTCGTCAGAAGGATATGATACAGAATGTATCGCAGACAGTTATTTATTAAGTTTTACTTTTATATAAAATTGATGGGATTGTGGGTTAAACCAAACACCAGAGTAATTAAATAAGTGTTTAATTTATACGAAAACACGTACAACTTTTAAAAACGATTAAGGAAAAGTTTTAACGACAATAAAAAAAATTACTCTGACAGATTTTCAAAATCATCCAGTCTAAACTAACTATAGTAACTTTGGCTTTGCCAGTTTTCTAATATCTTAATTTTTTTTTATTCAACTAAAATATTGTGAAGGAATTCCCGAATTAAGTCAGCTCAATTTTTACCCTCTTATTTCTCTGTCAATGTTGTTCTACTGTCTACCGCCATTTTCTAACAACCTTAACCTTAACCATGTTGGAATGTAAACATTTTATATTTTATGAACGAATGGCTCTGTCTATTGTATTTTATATGTCTGTGATTCCACCCAACCAAATGTACGCCGATATATATTCTGAAGTGACCTACTAAAACTTTTTTCCCCAAATTTAAAATACACGTGTTCTGTTTTTTTGCTTGTTAAAATAAAAATAAAGGGTAAATGTTATTTATAAGTTTTAAACTAATTTCTTTGTAACTGATCCCTTGATGTTTTTTATCAGAAGATCCAAATGTTTTTAGTTGAACATTTTTTCGAAACAGCCAGTGTTACTGTAACTTTTTTTAAATTTATGTCATTGGTAGAGTTAATAGTTGAGGCAATTTAGTTTATAATTAAAAATGGTGGAGTTATTTCAACAAAAACAGGTGTATATTGTATCCCAAAATAAATTCTACACAATTTTACGGTTTTGTTTCCTTGTGTACAGTTGGGCTAGATATTTCAACCAGGTTTGCTTTACTATGTGATTTGATTCTCTCGGTTCATTTATTTCTTTTATTTTTTTTCTAAGCATTTCCTTTTTATATGCTTTTGGTGAGTTTTTGAAGTATAAAAAGGTTTTCCAATTAGTAATATTCGTCGTCTAACCTAAAAATATCAGATGAATAAAAATTATTAATTATGTTAGTTAAAATAAAGTTAATGTCAAAAAAACTTACCACATTTGAGACTGAAGTCAGTAAAGCTTGGCTATGGCTTTCCAATTTTTGTATTTCCATGTTAATATTTATACAGTGTGGGCCACAGAAAACAGTCCACCTCGATATTTAGCAGTATTTATTAGATTTTAATAAAATGAGAACAAATATTGCAAAAGCAATAAATTAATTGTAATGTAAGAAACCCCTAATAACCGCTTCATTCCTCATCCCTTTATTTTTTTAAGACCCAGCCCTACGACTACTATTCCATCTCGTTACCAAGCTTAAAACTTATTTTGCGGACTTTTACAATAAATAACGGTTTTAAAACTAAATAGTGGCATATTTAAATTTGGTACCGAGAGATGGGGTGTTAAAAAGAATACAAATTAATTATAAACTACTTCAATATGCTAGAATTTAGTTTTTTAACTTATGATCCTTCTTTGGCAAGCAAAAACCTTGCAAAAATAAACATTTTCTTTAAAACAAGCTTTGCTTAAGAAAACAAATGTATATCAAATGCTGTTACTACATCAAGCTAAAACTTCTCTTGTTTAAAGTAAAAGGATTTGGTATTTCCTTTGTATTATTATTGTAATCATTATTAATTTCACTGTAAAGCCAACAATAATATCAATTTTAACTAAGATTTTTTATCCAAATTATTGGAATAAAGGAACTTAAGGCTTAAGGCTTAAATAACTACACATTTAAAAATTTGGAAAAACTTCATGAGTATGTATGATATCGCGACTAGTATTTTCCGAAAATTTAATCAAAATCGTTCGAGTTGTTTTCGGGAAAAACAAGAAAAACTATGTTTTCTCACGTATAAAACTAAGAAGCGAACGATTTATATGGAAATTTTTTGAAAATTTTTGAATGTACAGTTTTGACACAAAAAAATAAAAAAATTATTAATTCATGCCTAAATCATTTATTCGAATATTCTTTTTTATTTTAAAATAAAACTTAATTATAAAACCCCAATTATTTAAATTTAAAATTGAATCAATAAAAAATATACAATACGTTTAAAAGATTTTTGCCAGTTTCAAGATCATAACACTC